>JAGUQR010000195.1:0-204992 GCA_018905775.1 Meloidogyne exigua | reverse complement strand
TTTCTTTTAAGTTCTAATACCTAAAAAATATAAAATTAAAACCCGCCCGTATCAAAAATTTTAAAAATTTTTTTTAATTTTTCAAGAATTCCTAGACCTTGACCATGGAATAATTTTGAAACCTTCAGGACAAAAATTTTTTAAATTATTTTAAAATTTTTCTTTTAGGTTCTAATACCTAAAAAATATAAACTTAAAGCCCGCCCGTATCAAAAATTTTGAAAAATTTTTTTTAATTTTTTAAAAATTCCTGGACCTTGACCATGGAATAATTTTGAAACCTTCAGGACAAAAATTTTTTAAATTATTTTAAAATTTTTCTTTTAGGTTCTAATACCTAAAAAATATAAAATTAAAACCCGCCCGTATCAAAAATTTTAAAAATTTTTTTTAATTTTTTAAAAATTCCTGGACCTTGATATGGAATAATTTTGAAACCTTCAGGACAAAAATTTTTTAAATTATTTTAAAATTTTTCTTTTAGGTTCTAATACCTAAAAAATATAAACTTAAAGCCCGCCCGTATCAAAATTTTTTTTTTATTTTTTTTAATTTTTTAAAAATTCCTGGACCTTGATATGGAATAATTTTGAAACCTTCAGGACAAAAATTTTTTAAATTATTTTAAAATTTATCTTTTAGGTTCTAATACCTAAAAAATATAAACTTAAAGCCCGCCCGTATCAAAAATTTTGAAAAATTTTTTTTAATTTTTTAAAAATTCCTGGACCCTGACCATGGAATAATTTTGAAATCTTCAGGACAAAAGTTTTTTAAATTATTTTAAAATTTTTCTTTTAGGTTCTAATACCTAAAAAATATAAACTTAAAGCCCGCCCGTATCAAAAATTTCGAAAAATTTTTTTTAATTTTTTAAAAATTCCTGGACCTTGATATGGAATAATTTTGAAACCTTCAGGACAAAAATTTTTTAAATTATTTTAAAATTTATCTTTTAGGTTCTAATACCTAAAAAATATAAACTTAAAGCCCGCCCGTATCAAAAATTTTGAAAAATTTTTTTTAATTTTTTAAAAATTCCTGGACCTTGATATGGAATAATTTTGAAACCTTCAGGACAAAAATTTTTTAAATTATTTTAAAATTTTTCTTTTAGGTTCTAATACCTAAAAAATATAAACTTAAAGCCCGCCCGTATCAAAATTTTTTTTTATTTTTTTTAATTTTTTAAAAATTCCTGGACCTTGATATGGAATAATTTTGAAACCTTCAGGACAAAAATTTTTTAAATTATTTTAAAATTTTTCTTTTAGGTTCTAATACCTAAAAATATAAACTTAAAGCCCGCCCGTATCAAAATTTTTTTTTATTTTTTTAATTTTTTAAAAATTCCTGGACCTTGATATGGAATAATTTTGAAACCTTCAGGACAAAAATTTTTTAAATTATTTTAAAATTTATCTTTTAGGTTCTAATACCTAAAAAATATAAACTTAAAGCCCGCCCGTATCAAAAATTTTGAAAAATTTTTTTTAATTTTTTAAAAATTCCTGGACCCTGACCATGGAATAATTTTGAAATCTTCAGGACAAAAGTTTTTTAAATTATTTTAAAATTTTTCTTTTAGGTTCTAATACCTAAAAAATATAAACTTAAAGCCCGCCCGTATCAAAAATTTCGAAAAATTTTTTTTAATTTTTTAAAAATTCCTGGACCTTGATATGGAATAATTTTGAAACCTTCAGGACAAAAGTTTTTTAAATTATTTTAAAATTTTTCTTTTAGGTTCTAATACCTAAAAAATATAAAATTAAAACCCGCCCGTATCAAAAATTTTAAAAATTTTTTTTAATTTTTCAAGAATTCCTAGACCTTGACCATGGAATAATTTTGAAACCTTCAGGACAAAAATTTTTTAAATTATTTTAAAATTTTTCTTTTAGGTTCTAATACCTAAAAAATATAAACTTAAAGCCCGCCCGTATCAAAATTTTTTTTTTATTTTTTTTAATTTTTTAAAAATTCCTGGACCTTGATATGGAATAATTTTGAAACCTTCAGGACAAAAATTTTTTAAATTATTTTAAAATTTATCTTTTAGGTTCTAATACCTAAAAAATATAAACTTAAAGCCCGCCCGTATCAAAAATTTTGAAAAATTTTTTTTAATTTTTTAAAAATTCCTGGACCCTGACCATGGAATAATTTTGAAATCTTCAGGACAAAAGTTTTTTAAATTATTTTAAAATTTTTCTTTTAGGTTCTAATACCTAAAAAATATAAACTTAAAGCCCGCCCGTATCAAAAATTTTGAAAAATTTTTTTTAATTTTTTAAAAATTCCTGGACCTTGATATGGAATAATTTTGAAACCTTCAGGACAAAAATTTTTTAAATTATTTTAAAATTTTTCTTTTAGGTTCTAATACCTAAAAAATATAAACTTAAAGCCCGCCCGTATCAAAATTTTTTTTTTATTTTTTTTAATTTTTTAAAAATTCCTGGACCTTGATATGGAATAATTTTGAAACCTTCAGGACAAAAATTTTTTAAATTATTTTAAAATTTTTCTTTTAGGTTCTAATACCTAAAAATATAAACTTAAAGCCCGCCCGTATCAAAATTTTTTTTTTATTTTTTTTAATTTTTTAAAAATTCCTGGACCTTGATATGGAATAATTTTGAAACCTTCAGGACAAAAATTTTTTAAATTATTTTAAAATTTATCTTTTAGGTTCTAATACCTAAAAAATATAAACTTAAAGCCCGCCCGTATCAAAAATTTTGAAAAATTTTTTTTAATTTTTTAAAAATTCCTGGACCTTGATATGGAATAATTTTGAAACCTTCAGGACAAAAATTTTTTAAATTATTTTAAAATTTTTCTTTTAGGTTCTAATACCTAAAAAATATAAACTTAAAGCCCGCCCGTATCAAAATTTTTTTTTTAATTTTTTTAATTTTTTAAAAATTCCTGGACCTTGATATGGAATAATTTTGAAACCTTCAGGACAAAAATTTTTTAAATTATTTTAAAATTTATCTTTTAGGTTCTAATACCTAAAAAATATAAACTTAAAGCCCGCCCGTATCAAAAATTTTGAAAAATTTTTTTTAATTTTTTAAAAATTCCTGGACCCTGACCATGGAATAATTTTGAAATCTTCAGGACAAAAGTTTTTTAAATTATTTTAAAATTTTTCTTTTAGGTTCTAATACCTAAAAAATATAAAATTAAAACCCGCCCGTATCAAAAATTTTAAAAATTTTTTTTAATTTTTCAAGAATTCCTAGACCTTGACCATGGAATAATTTTGAAACCTTCAGGACAAAAATTTTTTAAATTATTTTAAAATTTTTCTTTTAGGTTCTAATACCTAAAAAATATAAACTTAAAGCCCGCCCGTATCAAAAATTTTGAAAAATTTTTTTTAATTTTTTAAAAATTCCTGGACCTTGACCATGGAATAATTTTGAAACCTTCAGGACAAAAATTTTTTAAATTATTTTAAAATTTTTCTTTTAGGTTCTAATACCTAAAAAATATAAAATTAAAACCCGCCCGTATCAAAAATTTTAAAAATTTTTTTTAATTTTTTAAAAATTCCTGGACCTTGATATGGAATAATTTTGAAACCTTCAGGACAAAAATTTTTTAAATTATTTTAAAATTTTTCTTTTAGGTTCTAATACCTAAAAAATATAAACTTAAAGCCCGCCCGTATCAAAATTTTTTTTTTATTTTTTTTAATTTTTTAAAAATTCCTGGACCTTGATATGGAATAATTTTGAAACCTTCAGGACAAAAATTTTTTAAATTATTTTAAAATTTATCTTTTAGGTTCTAATACCTAAAAAATATAAACTTAAAGCCCGCCCGTATCAAAAATTTTGAAAAATTTTTTTTAATTTTTTAAAAATTCCTGGACCCTGACCATGGAATAATTTTGAAATCTTCAGGACAAAAGTTTTTTAAATTATTTTAAAATTTTTCTTTTAGGTTCTAATACCTAAAAAATATAAACTTAAAGCCCGCCCGTATCAAAAATTTCGAAAAATTTTTTTTAATTTTTTAAAAATTCCTGGACCTTGATATGGAATAATTTTGAAACCTTCAGGACAAAAATTTTTTAAATTATTTTAAAATTTATCTTTTAGGTTCTAATACCTAAAAAATATAAACTTAAAGCCCGCCCGTATCAAAAATTTCGAAAAATTTTTTTTAATTTTTTAAAAATTCCTGGACCTTGATATGGAATAATTTTGAAACCTTCAGGACAAAAGTTTTTTAAATTATTTTAAAATTTTTCTTTTAGGTTCTAATACCTAAAAAATATAAAATTAAAACCCGCCCGTATCAAAAATTTTAAAAATTTTTTTTAATTTTTCAAGAATTCCTAGACCTTGACCATGGAATAATTTTGAAACCTTCAGGACAAAAATTTTTTAAATTATTTTAAAATTTTTCTTTTAGGTTCTAATACCTAAAAAATATAAACTTAAAGCCCGCCCGTATCAAAATTTTTTTTTTAATTTTTTTAATTTTTTAAAAATTCCTGGACCTTGATATGGAATAATTTTGAAACCTTCAGGACAAAAATTTTTTAAATTATTTTAAAATTTTTCTTTTAGGTTCTAATACCTAAAAAATATAAACTTAAAGCCCGCCCGTATCAAAATTTTTTTTTAATTTTTTAATTTTTTAAAAATTCCTGGACCTTGATATGGAATAATTTTGAAACCTTCAGGACAAAAATTTTTTAAATTATTTTAAAATTTATCTTTTAGGTTCTAATACCTAAAAAATATAAACTTAAAGCCCGCCCGTATCAAAAATTTTGAAAAATTTTTTTTAATTTTTTAAAAATTCCTGGACCCTGACCATGGAATAATTTTGAAATCTTCAGGACAAAAGTTTTTTAAATTATTTTAAAATTTTTCTTTTAGGTTCTAATACCTAAAAAATATAAACTTAAAGCCCGCCCGTATCAAAAATTTCGAAAAATTTTTTTTAATTTTTTAAAAATTCCTGGACCTTGATATGGAATAATTTTGAAACCTTCAGGACAAAAGTTTTTTAAATTATTTTAAAATTTTTCTTTTAGGTTCTAATACCTAAAAATATAAACTTAAAGCCCGCCCGTATCAAAATTTTTTTTTATTTTTTTAATTTTTTAAAAATTCCTGGACCTTGATATGGAATAATTTTGAAACCTTCAGGACAAAAATTTTTTAAATTATTTTAAAATTTATCTTTTAGGTTCTAATACCTAAAAATATAAACTTAAAGCCCGCCCGTATCAAAAATTTTTGAAAAATTTTTTTAATTTTTTAAAAATTCCTGGACCCTGACCATGGAATAATTTTGAAATCTTCAGGACAAAAGTTTTTTAAATTATTTTAAAATTTTTCTTTTAGGTTCTAATACCTAAAAATATAAACTTAAAGCCCGCCCGTATCAAAAATTTTGAAAAATTTTTTTAATTTTTTAAAAATTCCTGGACCTTGATATGGAATAATTTTGAAACCTTCAGGACAAAAATTTTTTAAATTATTTTAAAATTTTTCTTTTAGGTTCTAATACCTAAAAATATAAACTTAAAGCCCGCCCGTATCAAAATTTTTTTTTATTTTTTTAATTTTTTAAAAATTCCTGGACCTTGATATGGAATAATTTTGAAACCTTCAGGACAAAAATTTTTTAAATTATTTTAAAATTTTTCTTTTAGGTTCTAATACCTAAAAATATAAACTTAAAGCCCGCCCGTATCAAAATTTTTTTTTATTTTTTTAATTTTTTAAAAATTCCTGGACCTTGATATGGAATAATTTTGAAACCTTCAGGACAAAAATTTTTTAAATTATTTTAAAATTTATCTTTTAGGTTCTAATACCTAAAAATATAAACTTAAAGCCCGCCCGTATCAAAAATTTTGAAAAATTTTTTTTAATTTTTTAAAAATTCCTGGACCTTGATATGGAATAATTTTGAAACCTTCAGGACAAAAATTTTTTAAATTATTTTAAAATTTTTCTTTTAGGTTCTAATACCTAAAAAATATAAACTTAAAGCCCGCCCGTATCAAAATTTTTTTTTATTTTTTTAATTTTTTAAAAATTCCTGGACCTTGATATGGAATAATTTTGAAACCTTCAGGACAAAAATTTTTTAAATTATTTTAAAATTTATCTTTTAGGTTCTAATACCTAAAAAATATAAACTTAAAGCCCGCCCGTATCAAAAATTTTGAAAAATTTTTTTTAATTTTTTAAAAATTCCTGGACCCTGACCATGGAATAATTTTGAAATCTTCAGGACAAAAGTTTTTTAATTATTTTAAAATTTTTCTTTTAGGTTCTAATACCTAAAAATATAAACTTAAAGCCCGCCCGTATCAAAAATTTTGAAAAATTTTTTTTAATTTTTTAAAAATTCCTGGACCTTGATATGGAATAATTTTGAAACCTTCAGGACAAAAATTTTTTAAATTATTTTAAAATTTTTCTTTTAGGTTCTAATACCTAAAAAATATAAACTTAAAGCCCGCCCGTATCAAAATTTTTTTTTTATTTTTTTTAATTTTTTAAAAATTCCTGGACCTTGATATGGAATAATTTTGAAACCTTCAGGACAAAAATTTTTTAAATTATTTTAAAATTTATCTTTTAGGTTCTAATACCTAAAAAATATAAACTTAAAGCCCGCCCGTATCAAAAATTTTGAAAAATTTTTTTTAATTTTTTAAAAATTCCTGGACCCTGACCATGGAATAATTTTGAAATCTTCAGGACAAAAGTTTTTTAAATTATTTTAAAATTTTTCTTTTAGGTTCTAATACCTAAAAAATATAAACTTAAAGCCCGCCCGTATCAAAAATTTCGAAAAATTTTTTTTAATTTTTAAAAAATACATGGACATTGACCATGGAATAATTTTGAAACCTTCAGGACAAAAATTTTTTAAATTATTTTAAAATTTTTCTTTTAGGTTCTAATACCTAAAAAATATAAACTTAAAGCCCGCCCGTATCAAAATTTTTTTTTATTTTTTTAATTTTTTAAAAATTCCTGGACCTTGATATGGAATAATTTTGAAACCTTCAGGACAAAAATTTTTTAAATTATTTTAAAATTTATCTTTTAGGTTCTAATACCTAAAAAATATAAACTTAAAGCCCGCCCGTATCAAAAATTTTGAAAAATTTTTTTTAATTTTTTAAAAATTCCTGGACCCTGACCATGGAATAATTTTGAAATCTTCAGGACAAAAGTTTTTTAAATTATTTTAAAATTTTTCTTTTAGGTTCTAATACCTAAAAAATATAAACTTAAAGCCCGCCCGTATCAAAATTTTTTTTTATTTTTTTAATTTTTTAAAAATTCCTGGACCTTGATATGGAATAATTTTGAAACCTTCAGGACAAAAATTTTTTAAATTATTTTAAAATTTATCTTTTAGGTTCTAATACCTAAAAAATATAAACTTAAAGCCCGCCCGTATCAAAAATTTTGAAAAATTTTTTTTAATTTTTTAAAAATTCCTGGACCCTGACCATGGAATAATTTTGAAATCTTCAGGACAAAAATTTTTTAAATTATTTTAAAATTTATCTTTTAGGTTCTAATACCTAAAAAATATAAACTTAAAGCCCGCCCGTATCAAAAATTTTGAAAAATTTTTTTTAATTTTTTAAAAATTCCTGGACCCTGACCATGGAATAATTTTGAAATCTTCAGGACAAAAGTTTTTTAAATTATTTTAAAATTTTTCTTTTAGGTTCTAATACCTAAAAAATATAAACTTAAAGCCCGCCCGTATCAAAAATTTCGAAAAATTTTTTTTAATTTTTTAAAAATTCCTGGACCTTGATATGGAATAATTTTGAAACCTTCAGGACAAAAATTTTTTAAATTATTTTAAAATTTATCTTTTAGGTTCTAATACCTAAAAATATAAACTTAAAGCCCGCCCGTATCAAAAATTTCGAAAAATTTTTTTAATTTTTTAAAAATTCCTGGACCTTGATATGGAATAATTTTGAAACCTTCAGGACAAAAATTTTTTAAATTATTTTAAAATTTTTCTTTTAGGTTCTAATACCTAAAAATATAAACTTAAAGCCCGCCCGTATCAAAAATTTTGAAAAATTTTTTTAATTTTTTAAAAATTCCTGGACCTTGATATGGAATAATTTTGAAACCTTCAGGACAAAAATTTTTTAAATTATTTTAAAATTTTTCTTTTAGGTTCTAATACCTAAAAAATATAAACTTAAAGCCCGCCCGTATCAAAAATTTTGAAAAATTTTTTTTAATTTTTTAAAAATTCCTGGACCCTGACCATGGAATAATTTTGAAATCTTCAGGACAAAAGTTTTTTAAATTATTTTAAAATTTTTCTTTTAGGTTCTAATACCTAAAAATATAAACTTAAAGCCCGCCCGTATCAAAAATTTCGAAAAATTTTTTTAATTTTTTAAAAATTCCTGGACCTTGACCATGGAATAATTTTGAAACCTTCAGGACAAAAATTTTTAAATTATTTTAAAATTTATCTTTTAGGTTCTAATACCTAAAAAATATAAACTTAAAGCCCGCCCGTATCAAAAATTTTGAAAAATTTTTTTAATTTTTTAAAATTCCTGGACCTTGATATGGAATAATTTTGAAACCTTCAGGACAAAAATTTTTTAAATTATTTTAAAATTTTTCTTTTAGGTTCTAATACCTAAAAATATAAACTTAAAGCCCGCCCGTATCAAAATTTTTTTTTATTTTTTTAATTTTTTAAAAATTCCTGGACCTTGATATGGAATAATTTTGAAACCTTCAGGACAAAAATTTTTTAAATTATTTTAAAATTTATCTTTTAGGTTCTAATACCTAAAAATATAAACTTAAAGCCCGCCCGTATCAAAAATTTCGAAAAATTTTTTTAATTTTTTAAAAATTCCTGGACCTTGATATGGAATAATTTTGAAACCTTCAGGACAAAAATTTTTTAAATTATTTTAAAATTTATCTTTTAGGTTCTAATACCTAAAAATATAAACTTAAAGCCCGCCCGTATCAAAAATTTCGAAAAATTTTTTTTAATTTTTTAAAAATTCCTGGACCTTGACCATGGAATAATTTTGAAACCTTCAGGACAAAAATTTTTTAAATTATTTTAAAATTTTTCTTTTAGGTTCTAATACCTAAAAATATAAACTTAAAGCCCGCCCGTATCAAAAATTTTGAAAAATTTTTTTTAATTTTTTAAAAATTCCTGGACCCTGACCATGGAATAATTTTGAAATCTTCAGGACAAAAGTTTTTTAAATTATTTTAAAATTTTTCTTTTAAGTTCTAATACCTAAAAAATATAAACTTAAAGCCCGCCCGTATCAAAATTTTTTTTTTTATTTTTTTTAATTTTTTAAAAATTCCTGGACTTGATATGGAATAATTTTGAAACCTTCAGGACAAAAATTTTTTAAATTATTTTAAAATTTATCTTTTAGGTTCTAATACCTAAAAAATATAAACTTAAAGCCCGCCCGTATCAAAAATTTTGAAAAATTTTTTTTAATTTTTTAAAAATTCCTGGACCTTGATATGGAATAATTTTGAAACCTTCAGGACAAAAATTTTTTAAATTATTTTAAAATTTATCTTTTAGGTTCTAATACCTAAAAAATATAAACTTAAAGCCCGCCCGTATCAAAATTTTTTTTTAATTTTTTTTAATTTTTTAAAAATTCCTGGACCTTGACCATGGAATAATTTTGAAACCTTCAGGACAAAAATTTTTTAAATTATTTTAAAATTTATCTTTTAAGTTCTAATACCTAAAAAATATAAAATTAAAACCCGCCCGTATCAAAAATTTCGAAAAATTTTTTTTAATTTATCAAGAATTCCTAGACCTTGACCATGGAATAATTTTGAAACCTTCAGGACAAAAATTTTTTAAATTATTTTAAAATTTATCTTTTAAGTTCTAATACCTAAAAAATATAAAATTAAAACCCGCCCGTATCAAAAATTTTAAAAATTTTTTTTAATTTTTCAAGAATTCCTAGACCTTGACCATGGAATAATTTTGAAACCTTCAGGACAAAAATTTTTTAAATTATTTTAAAATTTTTCTTTTAGGTTCTAATACCTAAAAAATATAAACTTAAAGCCCGCCCGTATCAAAAATTTCGAAAAATTTTTTTTAATTTATCAAGAATTCCTAGACCTTGACCATGGAATAATTTTGAAACCTTCAGGACAAAAATTTTTTAAATTATTTTAAAATTTTTCTTTTAGGTTCTAATACCTAAAAAATATAAACTTAAAGCCCGCCCGTATCAAAATTTTTTTTTAATTTTTTTTAATTTTTTAAAAATTCCTGGACCTTGATATGGAATAATTTTGAAACCTTCAGGACAAAAATTTTTTAAATTATTTTAAAATTTATCTTTTAGGTTCTAATACCTAAAAAATATAAACTTAAAGCCCGGCCGTATCAAAATTTTTTTTTTATTTTTTTTAATTTATCAAGAATTCCTAGACCTTGACCATGGAATAATTTTGAAATCTTCAGGACAAAAGTTTTTTAAATTATTTTAAAATTTTTCTTTTAGGTTCTAATACCTAAAAAATATAAACTTAAAGCCCGCCCGTATCAAAAATTTTGAAAAATTTTTTTTAATTTTTTAAAAATTCCTGGACCTTGATATGGAATAATTTTGAAACCTTCAGGACAAAAATTTTTTAAATTATTTTAAAATTTTTCTTTTAGGTTCTAATACCTAAAAAATATAAACTTAAAGCCCGCCCGTATCAAAATTTTTTTTTTATTTTTTTTAATTTTTTAAAAATTCCTGGACCTTGATATGGAATAATTTTGAAACCTTCAGGACAAAAATTTTTTAAATTATTTTAAAATTTATCTTTTAGGTTCTAATACCTAAAAAATATAAACTTAAAGCCCGCCCGTATCAAAAATTTCGAAAAATTTTTTTTAATTTTTTAAAAATTCCTGGACCTTGATATGGAATAATTTTGAAACCTTCAGGACAAAAATTTTTTAAATTATTTTAAAATTTATCTTTTAGGTTCTAATACCTAAAAAATATAAACTTAAAGCCCGCCCGTATCAAAAATTTCGAAAAATTTTTTTTAATTTTTTAAAAATTCCTGGACCTTGACCATGGAATAATTTTGAAACCTTCAGGACAAAAATTTTTTAAATTATTTTAAAATTTTTCTTTTAGGTTCTAATACCTAAAAAATATAAACTTAAAGCCCGCCCGTATCAAAAATTTTGAAAAATTTTTTTTAATTTTTTAAAAATTCCTGGACCCTGACCATGGAATAATTTTGAAATCTTCAGGACAAAAGTTTTTTAAATTATTTTAAAATTTTTCTTTTAAGTTCTAATACCTAAAAAATATAAACTTAAAGCCCGCCCGTATCAAAATTTTTTTTTTTTTTTTTTTAATTTTTTAAAAATTCCTGGACTTGATATGGAATAATTTTGAAACCTTCAGGACAAAAATTTTTTAAATTATTTTAAAATTTATCTTTTAGGTTCTAATACCTAAAAAATATAAACTTAAAGCCCGCCCGTATCAAAAATTTTGAAAAATTTTTTTTAATTTTTTAAAAATTCCTGGACCTTGATATGGAATAATTTTGAAACCTTCAGGACAAAAATTTTTTAAATTATTTTAAAATTTATCTTTTAGGTTCTAATACCTAAAAAATATAAACTTAAAGCCCGCCCGTATCAAAATTTTTTTTTTATTTTTTTTAATTTTTTAAAAATTCCTGGACCTTGACCATGGAATAATTTTGAAACCTTCAGGACAAAAATTTTTTAAATTATTTTAAAATTTATCTTTTAAGTTCTAATACCTAAAAAATATAAAATTAAAACCCGCCCGTATCAAAAATTTCGAAAAATTTTTTTTAATTTATCAAGAATTCCTAGACCTTGACCATGGAATAATTTTGAAACCTTCAGGACAAAAATTTTTTAAATTATTTTAAAATTTATCTTTTAAGTTCTAATACCTAAAAAATATAAAATTAAAACCCGCCCGTATCAAAAATTTTAAAAATTTTTTTTAATTTTTCAAGAATTCCTAGACCTTGACCATGGAATAATTTTGAAACCTTCAGGACAAAAATTTTTTAAATTATTTTAAAATTTTTCTTTTTTTAGGTTCTAATACCTAAAAAATATAAACTTAAAGCCCGCCCGTATCAAAAATTTCGAAAAATTTTTTTTAATTTATCAAGAATTCCTAGACCTTGACCATGGAATAATTTTGAAACCTTCAGGACAAAAATTTTTTAAATTATTTTAAAATTTTTCTTTTAGGTTCTAATACCTAAAAAATATAAACTTAAAGCCCGCCCGTATCAAAATTTTTTTTTTATTTTTTTTAATTTTTTAAAAATTCCTGGACCTTGATATGGAATAATTTTGAAACCTTCAGGACAAAAATTTTTTAAATTATTTTAAAATTTATCTTTTAGGTTCTAATACCTAAAAAATATAAACTTAAAGCCCGGCCGTATCAAAATTTTTTTTTAATTTTTTTTAATTTATCAAGAATTCCTAGACCTTGACCATGGAATAATTTTGAAATCTTCAGGACAAAAGTTTTTTAAATTATTTTAAAATTTTTCTTTTAGGTTCTAATACCTAAAAAATATAAACTTAAAGCCCGCCCGTATCAAAATTTTTTTTTTATTTTTTTTAATTTTTTAAAAATTCCTGGACCTTGATATGGAATAATTTTGAAACCTTCAGGACAAAAATTTTTTAAATTATTTTAAAATTTTTCTTTTAGGTTCTAATACCTAAAAAATATAAACTTAAAGCCCGCCCGTATCAAAATTTTTTTTTAATTTTTTTTAATTTTTTAAAAATTCCTGGACCTTGATATGGAATAATTTTGAAACCTTCAGGACAAAAATTTTTTAAATTATTTTAAAATTTATCTTTTAGGTTCTAATACCTAAAAAATATAAACTTAAAGCCCGCCCGTATCAAAAATTTCGAAAAATTTTTTTTAATTTATCAAGAATTCCTAGACCTTGACCATGGAATAATTTTGAAACCTTCAGGACAAAAATTTTTTAAATTATTTTAAAATTTTTCTTTTAGGTTCTAATACCTAAAAATATAAACTTAAAGCCCGCCCGTATCAAAAATTTCGAAAAATTTTTTTAATTTTTAAAAATTCCTGGACCTTGATATGGAATAATTTTGAAACCTTCAGGACAAAAATTTTTTAAATTATTTTAAAATTTATCTTTTAGGTTCTAATACCTAAAAAATATAAACTTAAAGCCCGCCCGTATCAAAATTTTTTTTTAATTTTTTTTAATTTTTTAAAAATTCCTGGACCTTGATATGGAATAATTTTGAAACCTTCAGGACAAAAATTTTTTAAATTATTTTAAAATTTTTCTTTTAGGTTCTAATACCTAAAAATATAAACTTAAAGCCCGCCCGTATCAAAAATTTCGAAAAATTTTTTTTAATTTTTTAAAAATTCCTGGACCTTGATATGGAATAATTTTGAAACCTTCAGGACAAAAATTTTTTAAATTATTTTAAAATTTATCTTTTAGGTTCTAATACCTAAAAAATATAAACTTAAAGCCCGCCCGTATCAAAAATTTCGAAAAATTTTTTTAATTTTTAAAAATTCCTGGACCTTGATATGGAATAATTTTGAAACCTTCAGGACAAAAATTTTTTAAATTATTTTAAAATTTATCTTTTAGGTTCTAATACCTAAAAAATATAAACTTAAAGCCCGCCCGTATCAAAATTTTTTTTTTATTTTTTTTAATTTTTTAAAAATTCCTGGACCTTGATATGGAATAATTTTGAAACCTTCAGGACAAAAATTTTTTAAATTATTTTAAAATTTTTCTTTTAGGTTCTAATACCTAAAAAATATAAACTTAAAGCCCGCCCGTATCAAAAATTTCGAAAAATTTTTTTTAATTTTTTAAAAATTCCTGGACCTTGATATGGAATAATTTTGAAACCTTCAGGACAAAAATTTTTTAAATTATTTTAAAATTTATCTTTTAGGTTCTAATACCTAAAAAATATAAACTTAAAGCCCGCCCGTATCAAAAATTTCGAAAAATTTTTTTTAATTTTTTAAAAATTCCTGGACCTTGATATGGAATAATTTTGAAACCTTCAGGACAAAAATTTTTTAAATTATTTTAAAATTTTTCTTTTAGGTTCTAATACCTAAAAAATATAAACTTAAAGCCCGCCCGTATCAAAATTTTTTTTTTATTTTTTTTAATTTATCAAAAATTCCTGGACCCTGACCATGGAATAATTTTGAAACCTTCAGGACAAAAATTTTTTAAATTATTTTAAAATTTATCTTTTAGGTTCTAATACCTAAAAAATATAAACTTAAAGCCCGCCCGTATCAAAAATTTTGAAAAATTTTTTTTAATTTTTTAAAAATTCCTGGACCTTGACCATGGAATAATTTTGAAACCTTCAGGACAAAAATTTTTTAAATTATTTTAAAATTTTTCTTTTAGGTTCTAATACCTAAAAAATATAAACTTAAAGCCCGCCCGTATCAAAAATTTTGAAAAATTTTTTTTAATTTTTTAAAAATTCCTGGACCTTGACCATGGAATAATTTTGAAACCTTCAGGACAAAAATTTTTTAAATTATTTTAAAATTTATCTTTTAGGTTCTAATACCTAAAAAATATAAACTTAAAGCCCGCCCGTATCAAAAATTTTGAAAAATTTTTTTTAATTTTTTAAAAATTCCTGGACCTTGACCATGGAATAATTTTGAAACCTTCAGGACAAAAATTTTTTAAATTATTTTAAAATTTTTCTTTTAGGTTCTAATACCTAAAAAATATAAACTTAAAGCCCGCCCGTATCAAAAATTTTGAAAAATTTTTTTTAATTTTTTAAAAATTCCTGGACCTTGACCATGGAATAATTTTGAAACCTTCAGGACAAAAATTTTTTAAATTATTTTAAAATTTTTCTTTTAGGTTCTAATACCTAAAAAATATAAACTTAAAGCCCGCCCGTATCAAAAATTTCGAAAAATTTTTTTTAATTTTTTAAAAATTCCTGGACCTTGACCATGGAATAATTTTGAAACCTTCAGGACAAAAATTTTTTAAATTATTTTAAAATTTTTCTTTTAAGTTCTAATACCTAAAAAATATAAACTTAAAGCCCGCCCGTATCAAAATTTTTTTTTTTTTTTTTAATTTTTTAAAAATTCCTGGACTTGATATGGAATAATTTTGAAACCTTCAGGACAAAAATTTTTTAAATTATTTTAAAATTTTTCTTTTAAGTTCTAATACCTAAAAAATATAAACTTAAAGCCCGCCCGTATCAAAAATTTTCGAAAAATTTTTTTAATTTTTTAAAAATTCCTGGACCTTGACCATGGAATAATTTTGAAACCTTCAGGACAAAAATTTTTTAAATTATTTTAAAATTTTTCTTTTAAGTTCTAATACCTAAAAAATATAAACTTAAAGCCCGCCCGTATCAAAATTTTTTTTTTATTTTTTTTTATTTTTTAAAAATTCCTGGACTTGATATGGAATAATTTTGAAACCTTCAGGACAAAAATTTTTTAAATTATTTTAAAATTTTTCTTTTAAGTTCTAATACCTAAAAAATATAAACTTAAAGCCCGCCCGTATCAAAAATTTCGAAAAATTTTTTTTAATTTTTTAAAAATTCCTGGACCTTGACCATGGAATAATTTTGAAACCTTCAGGACAAAAATTTTTTAAATTATTTTAAAATTTTTCTTTTAAGTTCTAATACCTAAAAAATATAAACTTAAAGCCCGCCCGTATCAAAATTTTTTTTTTATTTTTTTTAATTTTTTAAAAATTCCTGGACTTGATATGGAATAATTTTGAAACCTTCAGGACAAAAATTTTTTAAATTATTTTAAAATTTATCTTTTAGGTTCTAATACCTAAAAATATAAACTTAAAGCCCGCCCGTATCAAAAATTTCGAAAAATTTTTTTTAATTTTTTAAAAATTCCTGGACCTTGACCATGGAATAATTTTGAAACCTTCAGGACAAAAATTTTTTAAATTATTTTAAAATTTTTCTTTTAAGTTCTAATACCTAAAAATATAAACTTAAAGCCCGCCCGTATCAAAAATTTCGAAAAATTTTTTTTAATTTTTTAAAAATTCCTGGACCTTGACCATGGAATAATTTTGAAACCTTCAGGACAAAAATTTTTTAAATTATTTTAAAATTTTTCTTTTAAGTTCTAATACCTAAAAAATATAAACTTAAAGCCCGCCCGTATCAAAAATTTCGAAAAATTTTTTTTAATTTTTTAAAAATTCCTGGACCTTGACCATGGAATAATTTTGAAACCTTCAGGACAAAAATTTTTTAAATTATTTTAAAATTTTTCTTTTAAGTTCTAATACCTAAAAAATATAAACTTAAAGCCCGCCCGTATCAAAATTTTTTTTTTATTTTTTTTAATTTTTTAAAAATTCCTGGACTTGATATGGAATAATTTTGAAACCTTCAGGACAAAAATTTTTTAAATTATTTTAAAATTTTTCTTTTTAAGTTCTAATACCTAAAAATATAAACTTAAAGCCCGCCCGTATCAAAAATTTCGAAAAATTTTTTTTAATTTTTTAAAAATTCCTGGACCTTGACCATGGAATAATTTTGAAACCTTCAGGACAAAAATTTTTTAAATTATTTTAAAATTTTTCTTTTAAGTTCTAATACCTAAAAAATATAAACTTAAAGCCCGCCCGTATCAAAATTTTTTTTTATTTTTTTAATTTTTTAAAAATTCCTGGACTTGATATGCAATAATTTTGAAACCTTCAGGACAAAAATTTTTTAAATTATTTTAAAATTTTTCTTTTAAGTTCTAATACCTAAAAAATATAAACTTAAAGCCCGCCCGTATCAAAAATTTCGAAAAATTTTTTTAATTTTTTAAAATTCCTGGACCTTGACCATGGAATAATTTTGAAACCTTCAGGACAAAAATTTTTTAAATTATTTTAAAATTTTTCTTTTAAGTTCTAATACCTAAAAAATATAAACTTAAAGCCCGCCCGTATCAAAATTTTTTTTTTATTTTTTTTAATTTTTTAAAAATTCCTGGACTTGATATGGAATAATTTTGAAACCTTCAGGACAAAAATTTTTTAAATTATTTTAAAATTTTTCTTTTAAGTTCTAATACCTAAAAAATATAAACTTAAAGCCCGCCCGTATCAAAAATT
Source organism: Meloidogyne exigua (assembly GCA_018905775.1). Taxonomy (NCBI): domain Eukaryota; kingdom Metazoa; phylum Nematoda; class Chromadorea; order Rhabditida; family Meloidogynidae; genus Meloidogyne; species Meloidogyne exigua. The sequence goes on along the minus strand of JAGUQR010000195.1, from coordinate 187,731 downwards.
TCGAAAAATTTTTTTTAATTTTTTAAAAATTCCTGGACCTTGACCATGGAATAATTTTGAAACCTTCAGGACAAAAATTTTTTAAATTATTTTAAAATTTTTCTTTTAAGTTCTAATACCTAAAAAATATAAACTTAAAGCCCGCCCGTATCAAAAATTTCGAAAAATTTTTTTTAATTTTTTAAAAATTCCTGGACCTTGACCATGGAATAATTTTGAAACCTTCAGGACAAAAATTTTTTAAATTATTTTAAAATTTTTCTTTTAAGTTCTAATACCTAAAAAATATAAACTTAAAGCCCGCCCGTATCAAAATTTTTTTTTTTATTTTTTTTAATTTTTTAAAAATTCCTGGACTTGATATGGAATAATTTTGAAACCTTCAGGACAAAAATTTTTTAAATTATTTTAAAATTTATCTTTTAGGTTCTAATACCTAAAAAATATAAACTTAAAGCCCGCCCGTATCAAAAATTTCGAAAAATTTTTTTTAATTTTTTAAAAATTCCTGGACCTTGACCATGGAATAATTTTGAAACCTTCAGGACAAAAATTTTTTAAATTATTTTAAAATTTTTCTTTTAAGTTCTAATACCTAAAAATATAAACTTAAAGCCCGCCCGTATCAAAAATTTCGAAAAATTTTTTTTAATTTTTTAAAAATTCCTGGACCTTGACCATGGAATAATTTTGAAACCTTCAGGACAAAAATTTTTTAAATTATTTTAAAATTTTTCTTTTAAGTTCTAATACCTAAAAAATATAAACTTAAAGCCCGCCCGTATCAAAAATTTCGAAAAATTTTTTTTAATTTTTTAAAAATTCCTGGACCTTGACCATGGAATAATTTTGAAACCTTCAGGACAAAAATTTTTTAAATTATTTTAAAATTTTTCTTTTAAGTTCTAATACCTAAAAAATATAAACTTAAAGCCCGCCCGTATCAAAATTTTTTTTTTATTTTTTTTAATTTTTTAAAAATTCCTGGACTTGATATGCAATAATTTTGAAACCTTCAGGACAAAAATTTTTTAAATTATTTTAAAATTTTTCTTTTAAGTTCTAATACCTAAAAAATATAAACTTAAAGCCCGCCCGTATCAAAAATTTCGAAAAATTTTTTTTAATTTTTTAAAAATTCCTGGACCTTGACCATGGAATAATTTTGAAACCTTCAGGACAAAAATTTTTTAAATTATTTTAAAATTTTTCTTTTAAGTTCTAATACCTAAAAAATATAAACTTAAAGCCCGCCCGTATCAAAATTTTTTTTTATTTTTTTAATTTTTTAAAAATTCCTGGACTTGATATGGAATAATTTTGAAACCTTCAGGACAAAAATTTTTTAAATTATTTTAAAATTTATCTTTTAGGTTCTAATACCTAAAAAATATAAACTTAAAGCCCGCCCGTATCAAAAATTTCGAAAAATTTTTTTTAATTTTTTAAAAATTCCTGGACCTTGACCATGGAATAATTTTGAAACCTTCAGGACAAAAATTTTTTAAATTATTTTAAAATTTTTCTTTTAAGTTCTAATACCTAAAAAATATAAACTTAAAGCCCGCCCGTATCAAAAATTTCGAAAAATTTTTTTTAATTTTTTAAAAATTCCTGGACCTTGACCATGGAATAATTTTGAAACCTTCAGGACAAAAATTTTTTAAATTATTTTAAAATTTTTCTTTTAAGTTCTAATACCTAAAAAATATAAACTTAAAGCCCGCCCGTATCAAAATTTTTTTTTTTATTTTTTTAATTTTTTAAAAATTCCTGGACTTGATATGGAATAATTTTGAAACCTTCAGGACAAAAATTTTTTAAATTATTTTAAAATTTTTCTTTTAAGTTCTAATACCTAAAAAATATAAACTTAAAGCCCGCCCGTATCAAAAATTTCGAAAAATTTTTTTTAATTTTTTAAAAATTCCTGGACCTTGACCATGGAATAATTTTGAAACCTTCAGGACAAAAATTTTTTAAATTATTTTAAAATTTTTCTTTTAAGTTCTAATACCTAAAAAATATAAACTTAAAGCCCGCCCGTATCAAAATTTTTTTTTATTTTTTTAATTTTTTAAAAATTCCTGGACTTGATATGGAATAATTTTGAAACCTTCAGGACAAAAATTTTTTAAATTATTTTAAAATTTTTCTTTTAGGTTCTAATACCTAAAAATATAAACTTAAAGCCCGCCCGTATCAAAAATTTCGAAAAATTTTTTTAATTTTTTAAAAATTCCTGGACCTTGATATGGAATAATTTTGAAACCTTCAGGACAAAAATTTTTTAAATTATTTTAAAATTTTTCTTTTAGGTTCTAATACCTAAAAATATAAACTTAAAGCCCGCCCGTATCAAAAATTTCGAAAAATTTTTTTAATTTTTTAAAAATTCCTGGACCTTGATATGGAATAATTTTGAAACCTTCAGGACAAAAATTTTTTAAATTATTTTAAAATTTATCTTTTAGGTTCTAATACCTAAAAATATAAACTTAAAGCCCGCCCGTATCAAAAATTTCGAAAAATTTTTTTTAATTTTTTAAAAATTCCTGGACCTTGATATGGAATAATTTTGAAACCTTCAGGACAAAAATTTTTTAAATTATTTTAAAATTTATCTTTTAGGTTCTAATACCTAAAAATATAAACTTAAAGCCCGCCCGTATCAAAAATTTCGAAAAATTTTTTTAATTTTTTAAAAATTCCTGGACCTTGACCATGGAATAATTTTGAAACCTTCAGGACAAAAATTTTTTAAATTATTTTAAAATTTTTCTTTTAGGTTCTAATACCTAAAAAATATAAAATTAAAACCCGCCCGTATCAAAAATTTTAAAAATTTTTTTAATTTTTTAAAATTCCTGGACCTTGATATGGAATAATTTTGAAACCTTCAGGACAAAAATTTTTTAAATTATTTTAAAATTTATCTTTTAGGTTCTAATACCTAAAAATATAAAACTTAAAGCCCGCCCGTATCAAAAATTTCGAAAAATTTTTTTAATTTTTTAAAAATTCCTGGACCTTGATATGGAATAATTTTGAAACCTTCAGGACAAAAATTTTTTAAATTATTTTAAAATTTATCTTTTAGGTTCTAATACCTAAAAATATAAACTTAAAGCCCGCCCGTATCAAAAATTTCGAAAAATTTTTTTAATTTTTTAAAATTCCTGGACCTTGATATGGAATAATTTTGAAACCTTCAGGACAAAAATTTTTTAAATTATTTTAAAATTTATCTTTTAGGTTCTAATACCTAAAAAATATAAACTTAAAGCCCGCCCGTATCAAAAATTTCGAAAAATTTTTTTTAATTTTTTAAAAATTCCTGGACCTTGACCATGGAATAATTTTGAAACCTTCAGGACAAAAATTTTTTAAATTATTTTAAAATTTTTCTTTTAGGTTCTAATACCTAAAAAATATAAAATTAAAACCCGCCCGTATCAAAAATTTTAAAAATTTTTTTTAATTTTTTAAAAATTCCTGGACCTTGATATGGAATAATTTTGAAACCTTCAGGACAAAAATTTTTTAAATTATTTTAAAATTTATCTTTTAGGTTCTAATACCTAAAAAATATAAACTTAAAGCCCGCCCGTATCAAAAATTTCGAAAAATTTTTTTTAATTTTTTAAAAATTCCTGGACTTGATATGGAATAATTTTGAAACCTTCAGGACAAAAATTTTTTAAATTATTTTAAAATTTTTCTTTTAGGTTCTAATACCTAAAAATATAAACTTAAAGCCCGCCCGTATCAAAAATTTCGAAAAATTTTTTTAATTTTTTAAAAATTCCTGGACCTTGATATGGAATAATTTTGAAACCTTCAGGACAAAAATTTTTTAAATTATTTTAAAATTTATCTTTTAGGTTCTAATACCTAAAAATATAAACTTAAAGCCCGCCCGTATCAAAAATTTCGAAAAATTTTTTTAATTTTTTAAAAATTCCTGGACCTTGATATGGAATAATTTTGAAACCTTCAGGACAAAAATTTTTTAAATTATTTTAAAATTTTTCTTTTAGGTTCTAATACCTAAAAATATAAACTTAAAGCCCGCCCGTATCAAAATTTTTTTTTATTTTTTTAATTTATCAAAAATTCCTGGACCCTGACCATGGAATAATTTTGAAACCTTCAGGACAAAAATTTTTTAAATTATTTTAAAATTTATCTTTTAGGTTCTAATACCTAAAAAATATAAACTTAAAGCCCGCCCGTATCAAAAATTTTGAAAAATTTTTTTAATTTTTTAAAAATTCCTGGACCTTGACCATGGAATAATTTTGAAACCTTCAGGACAAAAATTTTTTAAATTATTTTAAAATTTATCTTTTAGGTTCTAATACCTAAAAAAATATAAACTTAAAGCCCGCCCGTATCAAAAATTTCGAAAAATTTTTTTTAATTTTTTAAAAATTCCTGGACCTTGACCATGGAATAATTTTGAAACCTTCAGGACAAAAATTTTTTAAATTATTTTAAAATTTTTCTTTTAAGTTCTAATACCTAAAAAATATAAACTTAAAGCCCGCCCGTATCAAAATTTTTTTTTATTTTTTTAATTTTTTAAAAATTCCTGGACTTGATATGGAATAATTTTGAAACCTTCAGGACAAAAATTTTTTAAATTATTTTAAAATTTTTCTTTTAAGTTCTAATACCTAAAAAATATAAACTTAAAGCCCGCCCGTATCAAAAATTTCGAAAAATTTTTTTTAATTTTTTAAAAATTCCTGGACCTTGACCATGGAATAATTTTGAAACCTTCAGGACAAAAATTTTTTAAATTATTTTAAAATTTTTCTTTTAAGTTCTAATACCTAAAAAATATAAACTTAAAGCCCGCCCGTATCAAAATTTTTTTTTTATTTTTTTTAATTTTTTAAAAATTCCTGGACTTGATATGGAATAATTTTGAAACCTTCAGGACAAAAATTTTTTAAATTATTTTAAAATTTTTCTTTTAGGTTCTAATACCTAAAAAATATAAACTTAAAGCCCGCCCGTATCAAAAATTTCGAAAAATTTTTTTTAATTTTTTAAAAATTCCTGGACCTTGATATGGAATAATTTTGAAACCTTCAGGACAAAAATTTTTTAAATTATTTTAAAATTTATCTTTTAGGTTCTAATACCTAAAAAATATAAACTTAAAGCCCGCCCGTATCAAAAATTTCGAAAAATTTTTTTTAATTTTTTAAAAATTCCTGGACCTTGATATGGAATAATTTTGAAACCTTCAGGACAAAAATTTTTTAAATTATTTTAAAATTTTTCTTTTAGGTTCTAATACCTAAAAAATATAAACTTAAAGCCCGCCCGTATCAAAAATTTCGAAAAATTTTTTTTAATTTTTTAAAAATTCCTGGACCTTGATATGGAATAATTTTGAAACCTTCAGGACAAAAATTTTTTAAATTATTTTAAAATTTATCTTTTAGGTTCTAATACCTAAAAAATATAAACTTAAAACCCGCCCGTATCAAAAATTTCGAAAAATTTTTTTTAATTTTTTAAAAATTCCTGGACCTTGACCATGGAATAATTTTGAAACCTTCAGGACAAAAATTTTTTAAATTATTTTAAAATTTTTCTTTTAGGTTCTAATACCTAAAAAATATAAACTTAAAGCCCGCCCGTATCAAAAATTTCGAAAAATTTTTTTTAATTTTTTAAAAATTCCTGGACCTTGACCATGGAATAATTTTGAAACCTTCAGGACAAAAATTTTTTAAATTATTTTAAAATTTTTCTTTTAGGTTCTAATACCTAAAAATATAAAAATTAAAACCCGCCCGTATCAAAAATTTTAAAAATTTTTTTTAATTTTTTAAAAATTCCTGGACCTTGATATGGAATAATTTTGAAACCTTCAGGACAAAAATTTTTTAAATTATTTTAAAATTTATCTTTTAGGTTCTAATACCTAAAAAATATAAACTTAAAGCCCGCCCGTATCAAAATTTTTTTTTTATTTTTTTTAATTTTTTAAAAATTCCTGGACTTGATATGGAATAATTTTGAAACCTTCAGGACAAAAATTTTTTAAATTATTTTAAAATTTTTCTTTTAAGTTCTAATACCTAAAAAATATAAACTTAAAGCCCGCCCGTATCAAAAATTTCGAAAAATTTTTTTTAATTTTTTAAAAATTCCTGGACCTTGACCATGGAATAATTTTGAAACCTTCAGGACAAAAATTTTTTAAATTATTTTAAAATTTTTCTTTTAGGTTCTAATACCTAAAAAATATAAACTTAAAGCCCGCCCGTATCAAAAATTTCGAAAAATTTTTTTTAATTTTTTAAAAATTCCTGGACTTGATATGGAATAATTTTGAAACCTTCAGGACAAAAATTTTTTAAATTATTTTAAAATTTATCTTTTAGGTTCTAATACCTAAAAAATATAAACTTAAAGCCCGCCCGTATCAAAATTTTTTTTTTATTTTTTTTAATTTTTTAAAAATTCCTGGACTTGATATGGAATAATTTTGAAACCTTCAGGACAAAAATTTTTTAAATTATTTTAAAATTTTTCTTTTAAGTTCTAATACCTAAAAAATATAAACTTAAAGCCCGCCCGTATCAAAAATTTCGAAAAATTTTTTTTAATTTTTTAAAAATTCCTGGACCTTGACCATGGAATAATTTTGAAACCTTCAGGACAAAAATTTTTTAAATTATTTTAAAATTTTTCTTTTAAGTTCTAATACCTAAAAAATATAAACTTAAAGCCCGCCCGTATCAAAATTTTTTTTTTTTTTTTTAATTTTTTAAAAATTCCTGGACTTGATATGGAATAATTTTGAAACCTTCAGGACAAAAATTTTTTAAATTATTTTAAAATTTATCTTTTAGGTTCTAATACCTAAAAATATAAAAACTTAAAAAGCCCGCCCGTATCAAAAATTTCGAAAAATTTTTTTTAATTTTTTAAAAATTCCTGGACCTTGACCATGGAATAATTTTGAAACCTTCAGGACAAAAATTTTTTAAATTATTTTAAAATTTTTCTTTTAGGTTCTAATACCTAAAAAATATAAAATTAAAACCCGCCCGTATCAAAAATTTTAAAAATTTTTTTTAATTTTTTAAAAATTCCTGGACCTTGATATGGAATAATTTTGAAACCTTCAGGACAAAAATTTTTTAAATTATTTTAAAATTTATCTTTTAGGTTCTAATACCTAAAAAATATAAACTTAAAGCCCGCCCGTATCAAAAATTTCGAAAAATTTTTTTTAATTTTTTAAAAATTCCTGGACCTTGACCATGGAATAATTTTGAAACCTTCAGGACAAAAATTTTTTAAATTATTTTAAAATTTATCTTTTAGGTTCTAATACCTAAAAAATATAAACTTAAAGCCCGCCCGTATCAAAAATTTTGAAAAATTTTTTTTAATTTTTTAAAAATTCCTAGACCTTGATATGGAATAATTTTGAAACCTTCAGGACAAAAATTTTTTAAATTATTTTAAAATTTATCTTTTAGGTTCTAATACCTAAAAAATATAAACTTAAAGCCCGCCCGTATCAAAAATTTTGAAAAATTTTTTTTAATTTTTTAAAAATTCCTGGACCTTGACCATGGAATATTTTTAAAATTTGGAATTTTGAAATTGTTTCTTTAATTTAAGAACAGGTAAAAATAAAAATATTCTAAAAACAAATTCAAAATAACAAAAAAAAATTAGAAAAACAAAAAAAAAAAAAAAACTAAAACTAACTATATAATTCGTATTAAATATTATATTTATTTGATTAAAATATGCCCTTTTTATATTGTGACCTTTAGATAAAAAAGAAAATTATTAATAATCAATAAGAGTCAAACAAGAAAAAACATCACATTCTGATACAAAATAAAATAAATTAATCAAAATCTAACTCAAACAATTCATTTGTTAAAAGTTCAAAATTTTCATCAGACATTAAATCCCTATCATTAAATATTTTAATAATTTCAGTTTCGGTTGTTGAATTGAAATAATGGGAATCTAATAAATAATTAAAAAGAAAGAGTATATTTTAAATTACCATAAACAGGCAAAAGGCCTGCTACTTCCAATGCAGCCGATACAAAGGTTGAAGTTAATGCTCCCCCAACATAAAGTCCTTCTAAAAAAAGGAGGTTATTAAAAAGAGTCCTTTGCCTCTAATGAATATTTTAAAAATTAAAAAAAATAAAAATAAAAGAAAAATTGTCGGAATTGTTAAAATCAGTAAAAACAAGCTTTGAAGAAAATGCATTAAAAAATAAAAAACAAACCTCTTGAAGCTTTCCTTGGAAAGAAGAAAACAGTTGCAAATTCATTTGACCCCCCTTCTTTATTTATTAATTCATTTTCTTCCTGTTTAATTAGTTTTTTACATCTACAAATAAATACATTGTGTGCTATTCCCTTTTGAATAAGTATTTTTATTATTTTTTCTAATGCCCTGTAATTAAAATATATTTAATTGGTTGTCTCAACACTTGCGGACACCATTTGCGGACAATATTTATTCTCAAAAATACAGAATTCTGAAAAGTAAAATCAGAATTTTATTAAGGTTGAATTAGAACCAGAATTCTGATTTTTATTTAACAGAATTCTAAACTTAATTTATCAGAATTCTGAAATTTTAGAAAAAAGGTTGTCCGCAAATGTTGCCCGAATTAATTCTTTTACCTAGAAATTTGCTTAATATAATCTTTATTATTTAACTGGAATACAAATGCAGGCAAATACCAGTTTGGCCGTTTAAGAAGAAAAAGCCAATTATATTTAGTCGGTGTTACCTAAATATTTTATTTAAAAATACAACGTAGGGGTTTTGCGGACGTTCCCCTTTGTCCGCAACTTTTAATATCCAATTAAAAGTTTTAATTAAAATTTCCCCTTCTTAGCCAAATTAATTAAAGAAGAAATACGTTTAAACTCTTCTGCATAATTCCTCCCCTACAGGGCCAAAATAATGTCTGCAAATGTAGATGATTTACGCTGGCATGTGCCAACAATCCATTGCAAATAATTACAAGAGAATTATCCTCAATTAAAAGCAACAATTCGATTGACATTTTAATAGCCTCAAAATTAAGTATTTGAGGTAAACACTTTTTTGGTGAAGGAATAAGAAGAGAATGTCCAGTAGATAATGGACTTGCATTTATTGCTATTAAATCTGTGGGTTGATTAGAAATTGAATTTTCTTCGTTAATTTTATGCAAGTGGAATAAACACTGAAAATTTAAAAAGAAAATATTTGAAACATATTAATTAAATTATTTATTTAATTATTTAATTAAAAGCTTTTTTCTTTAACTTGAAAAGTTCCCTAACTCCTACTTCTTCGCTTTTTTATTTTTGGAAGCCTGAATATCAGGCAAATAATCAAAAACAATCTTGTGCGTAATTAAATGAAATTAAAGAAAAATAAAGGTAATTATTTTAATTAATTTCTGTGTGTATTATTTTAATTAAAATATACTTTAAAAATTAAATTACTTCTTCCTGTTTCAGTTGTGTAAAATTCCAAAGTTTTTCATCGAAAGGCTGAGAAATACTTTCAAATTCTATTGGTTTTCTTCTTTTTCTGCAACGATCTTCATTAAGCTTAAATATTAAAAATATATGCAAACAACTAAGGTAATAAAATTAAATCAGAATATAAGCTAAATTATAAATCAGAATATCTTAAAATCAGAATAAAAATCAGAATTTTAAAAAATCAGAATAAAAATCAGAATTTTAAAAACCAGAATAAAAATCAGAATTTTAAAAACCAGAATAAAAATCAGAATTTTAAAAACCAGAATAAAAATCAGAATTTTAAAAACCAGAATAAAAAACAGAATTTTAAGCAAGACAAAAAACGTTTAAATTAAAAATAAACCAGTAAACAAATTTTGTATTGCCCATCTAATTCTCTAAATTTACATTCTCCAATTTGATAATTCAGAGTTCCTTTATTCGCAGCAATTTCCCATTGTTTTAACAATTTGGATTTGAACTAAAATTTAATTTTAATTTTAAAATAATTTAAAAATAAAAACCCCAAAAAGTGTTCGTTCTTCAGAGCAATCAGAAAGATTAATTAATAAGTCTTGATCAGAATATTTTAAAGTAGAGAATGAAAAGGAAGAACAGTTTGAATTAATTAAACTAGAATCTTCATCTGCTACCATCCTTCAAACTTAATCTGAAAATTAAAGAAATTAAATTCAACATTAAATAAAATCTGTTATGAATCAGTCGCACTGAACTGACCGAGAATGTTGCAAAGCATTTTGTTAATTGTTGTGAAAACAACAATGCGAATTGTTTTAATGAAATAAGGAAGAATATAGGTTAAATATTTAATCCTGATTGTTTTTAAAATGTATAGAAAATAGTATTGGATACATTTTTGCTTAATTTGTGGTTGTAATGGTTTGATAACACACTGACTGATTCAATTAAAAATTTAAACAAAAGTCTCAACCTTTTTAATGGAATTTTCTTTTAATTTAAAAAACATTTGATAGCCTAACATTTTTCTAAATTAATGATTAAATTATTTATTTATATATACAGATTTACTTATTAAATTTTCTAATTTTTTAGCACAATATGTATATTGGCTTACAAAAATATTAACAGACGATAGAAGCGCCGGAATAAATTATTATTGTTTTTTAAAGTTTAAGTTGCTAAATAATTCATAAACTTGATATTATTAACCCTTTTTTTGCTTTTGAAAAATATAAAATAAATTAATTTAGGTTTAACTTTAAAAAACCTTAAAAAAAAGTGATTAGTTGTTGCCTGATAAATTTAACTTTAAATCTTAAAAACTTTCTTTTCTCAAAATCATTTTACTATAAAAGTAGTTTAAATGTTGTAAACCTCACTTAAAGTTTATTAACATTTTTTGAATTTTATTTTAAATAAAAAGCATTTATTCTTGTTATTAATTTTGCTTTAATCAGAACATTTTTTTAAACAATTTTTATTTAATAAAATCAAATTTATATATCAAAATTGCTCTCAAAATCAATAAACATAAAATTAATAAAATAAAAAAAGACGTCTACAGATGATCAAATTAACATTTATTAGATTATACTTTCCCTCGTGATAGAGCTAAACGAACATCTTTTTGTTTATCCGTACAAATGAATTAAATAATTTAATTAAATTCAATTTTTTCAGAATTTAATTAATTTAAAAAAATGCAAAGAACTCCATTAAAAGAATGCAAAATTTGTGGAGCAGTAGAAAACGTTTGTTTTCATTATGGCGTTCGTTCTTGTAGAGCCTGTGGAGCTTTCTTTAGGTCATTCTTTTTAAATTAATTTAATTAAATTAATTTATTTAGACGTTACCTAGAAAACGAAAAAGAATGTACTTACAAGTGTAAATGTTCAGAAAGAAATGAGAACGGGTTCAATATGTCTATACAATCCAATATTTCAAAATGTAAAAGATGTCGACTACAAAAATGTTTATTGGCTGGAATGCACAAACTTGGTAAGTTTAAAAAAAATTAATTAAATTTAATTAAATTAAAGTCTTGTCATTATAATATTAATATTTTTTGAAGTCGTTTGACTCCAATTGTATTAGTTTAGAGAATATTTTGTTGTTAGAAGCAACAATTATTTGAGGGAGAGAAAGGCTAATTTGCCAAAGAATGATTTGGCATCCAAAAATAAGCACTTATCTACTTCAAAAAAATGTTACCTTTTTGGATTTAATATTTTAATAGTTAAAGCTTTGAAAAATTATATATTAAGCAAATCAAAAAAAAATGTTTTTTAATTAATTTTTTCTTTTTCCCTTCACCCTCTGCACTTTTTTAATTAAAAATTTTATTTAAAAAATTTTTTAAAAATTTTTAAAAATTCTAGAAGTTGGATATCTTCGTCAAGACATTTGTAGGGAACAACCAGATAATGAAATTTCTACAACTCAGGTAAATTTTAATTTTATTTTAATTGAAATAGAACTAAAAATAATATTATTAAATATATCTCTGTTTAATATTAAGTAATATATTAACGGAAATATTTTACTTTACATGAAAGGAAATAATTTAAAAAAAAACTTTGTTTGTTCACATGTAGTTACTCTTACTTGAATTAAATACAAGAGAGAAATTGAGCATTTAAGTTTGTTTAAACTTTATTGAAGCATTTCTCTCAGGTTTTATTAATTTCAAGTTTATTTTCTTCTTTTAAGTTTGAACCTGATTTTTAATTAAGTTTCAAGTTGCAAGTTTTAGTATAAAAGCTCCCCGTTCTCACAAACCTTAACTCATTATTTTCACTATTTAAAGCTACTTAATTTTAATTTAATCTAAGTTTTCCAACAAATTTATTTTAAAGGTTGTTCCTTCAGTGTTTGATATTTCTTTTCAAGACCAAAAAGAAATTGATTCATTTTTGTTAATTGTTGATGCAAAAAAGAGAATTATGCATTCATTTGCTGATCTGGACGATACTTTCCTTCAAGGCCCAATTTTATTTAAAGACATTATTCTCTCTAATACAAATCTTTTCAGTCAAATTAACAATTTTTCGGTAATTTTAATTCAACAATTTTTAAAAAAAGAAAATTAATTTCAACATTTTAAGCCAAATCCAAGTCCAATTTCTACTGAAGAATTAAATAATTGGAATTCAGAAATGAAAATGGAAGGTTTATTTAATCTGCGCTATCAAAAATATTTTCTTGTGGATAGACTGATTTGTGTTGCTATAGCCAGGACAATGAATGTGTTCGGAAAATTATCTATGGCGGATCAGGTAGAATACTTTTAATTAAAGAACAGTTTAACCTAGACAAATATGTTCACTATTTTCGATAAAAGAATTAAATTAAATTTAAATTTATTTATTAAGCAAAATTTAATCTCTTTCAATTAAAAATAAACTTTAAAATTTCCAAAAATATTTAAAATAATAGATTGTACATCTAAGACATATTTCCTACGCATTTACTTCATTTACCAGCAGTTATTTGGCCTGGGAGTTAGGATTTGAAACATGGACTCGAAAAGACTGTGTTATGCCTGCACTTGCTGTTATTAAAAATGAGCAATATCACAATGATTTTAAGTAAGCCTTTTTTTCTTGTTTTTAAGTTTTAGAGAAAGTTGGAAAATAAGGGGAAAAAGTGAGACAATAAGCGTTCCTTTTATACTTTCTTTTTTCAATCAAAATAAATAAACTTGGTTTACATAATATTAAATAGTGCATTTAGTAAAGTATATAAATTAGTAGACAATTTTGTGTTTAAATTTAAAAATATATATGTTTGAATTTATTTTTGTAAATCTTGGCTGTGCTAAGATTAATATTTTATTTTTTAATTTTGCCGAGAATTAAGCTTAATTTTAGCGTTAACTCTCCTTACCCTATTTACCCCTAACTTGTCCCAAAATAATTAATTTAATTAATTATTGTTTAGATTTATTAAATTATCCGATCGTCAGTTTACCAAATCTGTTGTGCCTTTCAAACAAGCAGCATTAACTGATGATGAATATGCGCTTTTAATTGCAATTATTTTCACACAACAAGGTAAAATAATTTTAAAGGAAACATTTTATTTGGAAGATTTATTTTAAATAAATTGATTAAAATTAATTCTTTTTTTTTTAAAAAAGGTGCCGAAGGCTTGTCCAAATCAGGAAAAGAATTACTTTACGAAGAATCTGTTCGTTACACAAATATACTTCTTCGATTAAATCAAACAAAATTTGGGGACATTGGAGGGGCTAGAAGATTAGACGAATGTCTTCGCCTAATTAACAGTTCTTTTATGAATGAAAATAATTTTAGAATGAAGCTTTTGCATCTATTAAATTGTTATTCAACTAAAACTTGTCGTTTAAGCTTTCCAGATTTTTTATTTAATTTTTTGGAAAGGACAGATTAAAAGGAAAAATCTTTTTTTTATTTAAATAATAAATTATTTTTATTTCTTTTTTTGTTTAATTATATTTATTAAGTTTACCTTTTCAAAAAAAAATAATTATTTTCCAACAAAAAATTTTTTTATCATTAATTTTCAAATACACAGGAGTGTTGTTTAGTTAGAAGAAGAGGTAAAAAAAACATTAAAATTTAAATATTTATTCTTCTTCTTCTTCCTCGCCTTCGTCGTCTTCACCTCCATCATCGTCTTCGTCTTGATCGTCACCTTCAGCTCCGCCTAAAAAAAAATTTTTTTTTAATATACAGAATAAATAAACTATTCTATAATTTGCTTAAATTAACCCAAAAAATTAAAATTAAATAAAAAATAAAAAAAATAAAATTAAAGCATTTTTAAAGGCTTTTTAATGCAAACAAATCCCCCTTGAAGTGTTTAATTAATTAATTTAATTTAAACCATTTTTCAATTAAAATTAAATTTAATTTAAATATTTACCAGCATCATCATCGTCCTCTTCATCATCATCCAACACTTCATCATCATCTTCTTCTTCATCAACAGCCCCACTCTCAGCGTCACTTTCTTCTGCTCCTTCACTGTTTACCAATTTATTATCTTTTAATTTTGCTTCTGCAGAAATTGCTTCGTTATCGGCGTCTTCTGATGGCTTTTCTTTTGCTGTTTGAGAGGATTAAAATTTTATTTTAAATTTTAATTGAATTATAAATATTTTTTAATTTAATTTTAACATTAAAAAATGCTTTAAATCCTTTGGAAAAAATTAAAAAATAAAAAACCACAAGGCATAGAGAAGAAAAAAACGCTTCTTTTAGTGCCCCCTATTCAACTGGATTTTAACCAATAAAAATAAAATTGGGCAAAAATAAAGGTAAAAGCTTCAACAGAATTAACCTTCCCCTCCCTTAGAAGCCTAGAGTTTTTTCAAAAACAAAATTCTTCCCAACAAAAATTATTTTTTATAATTAAAAAAAAAAACCTTTTAAATTATTTTCTGAGCTAACCAAATCATTTTTTGTTATCTAAAGAATTAAATTTAAAATAAATAAAAAAATAAACCTCTCCATTATCCACTTTCTTTGTTTTATTTGCAATAATTCCGTCATCGTTTCCATTCTCTTCCCCAGCATGAGCTCGCTTTTGTGTTTGTGTTGTTTGTTTCTTTTCTGCATTTGTTGCGCTCATTTTTAACTGATTAAAAGGATTAAAACAAAAGGTGGTTTTTAATTAATTTAATGAGAAAAAATAATTTTAGTTGAAAATTAGTTGCTTCAAAAAACTGAAATTTTAAATTATTTAAAGGGTTCAATACATGGTTTTTAATTCCTTGTAAAACAGAAAATTTTTTGATTAACCCTTTCACTGTTTTCCCCCACCTAAAAATTGTAAAACTGGAAAAATGCTAATCCATTCAATTCTGCGATTAGATGGAATGTTTAAAAAAGAGAAAAGAGTGTTGAGGTAATAATTGACAGGAAAAGAAAAAAAGGAAATGGCTGAAAAAATAAAATGGTTTGAGAATAAATGGTGGGTGAAAAAGTGGTTAAAATATTGGCAGTTGGCCAATTGGAAAGAAAAATGAGAAGAATAAAACGGGAAAAATAAAATGTTTTGGAATTTAAAACAACGCAGAAAATTTAAGGCTAAAAGTTAAGGCTTTTTATTGGGTTAAAGAAAATTCTGTTCAATCAACTATTATAAAAGGAAAGACTTTTAATTAAAAACCTTTGAAATTTTATTTTTTTTTAATCAAAAATTAAAAAAATTAATAGCCCTCTAAGGCCATTAAAATACTAAAAATTTTGAGGTTTAAAAAAAAAATTTTTTTTCGCATGTAAGGCAAAGAAGCGATATTTGTAAAACTCAGTTATGCGTTCTTTCCAATGCCACAAGCATCGGGAGGCATATTATATTTTCAGAAAAAAATAAAAAGAGAAAGAAGGTCACCCAAGCCCTCTAGCAAGTGTTTGCCTCAATAAGCTTCGCCCCATATATTCGCTTTTTTTTCTTCAATTTTCTATCGCTAGGGTAAATTGAGATGCTGAAGAGAATAATAAAAAGGGATGAAAATAAAAAATGTAAAAGAGAGCGTGTAACAGAAGTTAATAAGCTGAAAAGACCAACTAGACAGAATGCCAACAAACAACAATTTTCATGTCTTTTTTTTTAGAAAATTTTAATTGATAGACTTTAAAGTAGCCTTTTTTGCTTCTTTTTATTTCCCCTTCCTTTAAAAATTTCTTACATAAAAAATAAAAAAGAAGAAATAAAAATTAAAGCCGAGGCAATAAACTGCGTAAAGGGTGATCTTCTGGGTTTATCTATTTTCTGTATTGTAAATAACCAAAGAGAAAAGGACACTTTGGTGTGTAATGTTTTTATCTAAAAAAGGCCATATAATCGCAAAATAAATTCGTTAAAAAAAGGGAAATGGAAAGGTATTTAATAAAATGGGAAAAATAAATTAATAAAAAAATAAAAATATTTTTAATTGAAATAAACAATTTTACATTAAAATTGAGGGTTAATTCAAAAAAAATTTTTTTTTAATTTTAATGTTAGAATTTTTTCAGCTAAAAATAATTTTTGGTCAATTATTCGACAAAATCAAAACTTGAAAAAAAGTTTTTCCTTAAATTTATTTTTAAAAAGAAGTTATGAAACAAGACGATAGTCGACGACGTTGTCTTGTCGACGAAAAAGCTTCGTTTTGAGAGAGAGAAATTTTAATATAAAAGATGAGAGAGACTTTCTCTGACACTTCAAGGGAAATAAAAAAGGGTTAAAAAAAAGAAAAGACAGGAGAGAAAAGGCCTTCAATCGAGAAAAGGGCTTCTTTCATTTCGACGAAGAAAATAAAAAATTCAACTATCCCTTCTTAAAGAGTAAAAAAAATAAATCTGTGAAGGCTTGTAGGGGTATATAAAAGCTAAGAGAAGAAGTAAAACGCTCACTCTACTATGGGAAAGAATGGAGAAAAATGAAGAGAAAACTCTACTTGTATGGACTAGAAAAGACTCAGTGCTGTTGGCTTGCTTCTAATATACTTTTGCCCTTTAAAATAAAAATTGCGGATAAAACTTGCGGACAAAAATTTTTTTTTGCGGACAACTTTTGCGGATTAAACGAAGGAAAAATGTAAGAAAAACTAGAATTTTTCGAAATGACTTCGCTAATGGAAAAACGCAATTACTCAAATGTACATAAGTAAATAAAATTTGATAAAATTGTCCGCAAATTTTGTCCGCAAAAATATAATTAAACGAAGGTCTAAGAGAAGAGTAAATTTATAAAAATATCGCGATGAATGTGACAAACACATTACTAACAGAAAGTACTAAAAATTCGTTCTCTGTAGTGAAAATAGAGTAGAGATTTGGTCGCCGCAAAAAGAAGGCCGCGGTACATTAAAAAATGTATGTATGTATATCCCCAACAAGCCGTCAACGTCTTTTCATAACATTCTGTTTCTACACTCTACTATTCTCATAGTTTATTTTCTCTCTCTCTCTCTTTCTTTTCTTTGCTTCTTTTTCCTTTCCTATAAATATTGAAACCGTTTCGGCGCAAACCTTTAAAGTAAAAAATAATGAAAACTAAGAATTTTGAAAATCAATAAATAATTTTTAAAAATTAATAAATTTAATATCTGTAGGTTTTTTGTTAATTTTTAAAGAAAACTAGATAAATTAAATTATCAAAAATGATTACATTTAAAATAAATTAATTAAAAAATATTTTTGGCGTAATGTAAAATAAAAATTAATTATTTTAATCCTCGAAAAATTTTCTTTTATTTTTTATTTTCTTTATATAAATTTAAAGTTCATTTTTCTTTAGATGGAAGGCTCTAAAATACCCCCAGAATTTATAGAAATTGAAAACGAAAAAATAGCTGTACGCCATCGGAATGGGAACAATACAGACATATTTTGGTTAGGTGGTTATCGTTCAAATATGCTTGGAACAAAAGCACAAGCTTTGGATTGTTGGGCAGAAAAGAAGAATATTTCGTTTACTCGGCATGATTATTCAGGTTTTTTAATTTAATTTTTATTTTACTAAAAGTCCGCAATTTTCATCAAAAAGTCCGCAAATCCAAAAATCTTCAGTATTTTTAAAAATTTATTTTAATTTAAGGACATGGTGAATCTACAGGGAAATATTCTGAAGGAACAATTTCCAAGTGGTTGGCTCAAAGTTTAACAGTTTTTCGTCGTTATGCTAAAAATAATAGGAAAATATTGGTTGGCTCTTCTTTGGGTGGTTGGATTGCTCTTAGAATGGTTAAGGAATTAAATAAAAAGGTTTTTTAATTTAAATAAGAATTAAAATCAGAATTAAATCAGAATTTTAAAATCAGAATTTTAAAATTATTGTTTAGCCTCCCTTCCCCATTGCTGGTTTATTATTACTCGCCCCAGCTCCAGATTTTACAAAAGAATTAATTGAACCCAGACTCAGTGCTGAAAATCGTGAAAACTTGAAGACAAAAGGTTTTTTTGAGGAAAAGTCTGAATATTTTGAAACAAATGTTTGGCGATTGGAAACACTTGAAGTAAGTAGACGAGAACATTTTCTTTACTAAAAATTAATTTTTTTAATTCTAAAATGTTGGCTAAATTATCTAAAAAATTAACCCTTCTTTTTTAGGACGCCGAAAAGAACAATTTAGTTTTGTCTTCCAATTTAATTCCAAACTGTCCAGTACATATAATTTATGGCTTAAAAGACACTTCTGTTCCTCTAAAATTAATTGATAAATTAATCAGTGTTTTACCTACTGATAACGTTGTTAAAACAATTATTGAAGATGGGGATCATCAATTGTCACGACCAGAGGTTTTTCTTTAATTAAAAGAAGGCTTAAAATTTAAATTAAAATTAGAGCATTTTTTGAGTTTAAAAATCTCAGAAAGTTTTTAATAAAAAATTTAAAATTTAGGATATTCAAGTAATTCTGCAGTCGCTGGATGATTTAATTGCTAAGGAAGGTGTTTTGAAGAATTGAGAAGAATAAAATTTAGTTGTTAATATTTATGAATTTATTTTTTAATTTATGTATTTTGGTTTATTTAAAGACTTTTTCTCTATAAATGGAGAGTAAAAAAATTAATTTAATATTTTTAGTCCAATTATAAGCAATGGCTGAGCTTTTCAAAAACATAAAAGCTTTACTTTGAGCAAAATCGAAGTAATTAATTGCAATAAATAAATCCATTTGTCTAATTTAATAAACCTAAAAATTAATATTATACAAAGAAAGTTTAATTCAAGTTTTAATGCTCAATTGATTCATTTGTCAATCTAATTTGCTCAAACAGAAAAATCTTTTATATTTGTTCTGCATAATGAAGTAAAAGTTAATTTTAAAGTTTATCCTAAGCAAAGTGCTAGGATTCCAAAAATAAATCTCCGCATTGGGTGTGCACGGACAACTTTAAAGAAATATTTTCTGTTTAAATAGAATAATAAACAATATTTTTAATACGTTTCAAAAAATGTATGAATTTAGTTAAATTAGAATAAGATTTTAAAGCATATTAATGTAAATAAATTACTTTAAAGTTGTATTTAGAAGTACTAGACAATTAAATCCATTTTTAAAACATATTAGATAAAATAATAATGAGTAAAAACAATCGTTCTGAACTGGTTAAAATTGAAAAAAATAAAAGATTTACATTCCATTTATTTAAAAATTTTGAATCTCGAAAAAAAGTCCTTTCGTGTTAGGATAGTTTACGAAAACAATATTCAAATTCCTGAGTAAAATACTGACAAAAACAATTTTAAAGATAATTATGCAAATATCTAGACACTATTCCTTTCGTTTATTTTAGACCACCCAAACAAAAGTTTGAGTATAAAAGCAACTCAAACAATTCATTTAATAAGCTTCGTCCTCGTAGCCGAAGAAAAGCCTTCTCTTCTACATTCATTAGTCTCTTCCAAAAGTTCAATTCAACTGATACAAAAATGGGAATACAATCAATGTTAGGATATGTTCTAATTGTTGGCCTTAATATTGGCATTGTGTTGGCAACCCAGTGTCCACATACTCGAACCAACACACTTAGCAGTCATGAAAGTAACTCTGACAGTCAAGCATGTCGAGAATGCAGCGTTTGGTTAATCCTTGACTGTTCTGCTACAACAACACCTGGTTCGACAACATCTGCTTCAGTCACCTCAACCTCATCTGCTTCTTCAAGTTCAGTTGCTGGTGGAACAAGCAACGTACCATCATCTTCTTCTCCAAGCTCAGCAGCCCCTGCTAATGTTACAATTTACAACTATGTTTACTATAACAATTCTGTAACACAAGCCTCATACTCCTCTGCTTCAAACACAACATCTGGACCTTGTCAAGCTATTCTTGTAACTGAACTGAGAAGAATTAAATTTTTGGTCTTGAGCTATTCTCAACAAGTAAGTAACCTCCCTTCAAAGTTCCTTCTAAGTTGCAAATATTATTATAAAAACCAAATACAACATCAATTAATTTAAATAAATTTCTTTCATTTAAAGCAAATCTTCGAACTTTGTATTCAACAAATAGAGGCTGAATTGCTCGATATAACCTTAACTGTAACAATGAAATTGATTAGATGTGCATTTCATATAAAAGCCTGCTTCGACAAATACCCTGACATTGAAGACGCCTGCAGCTGTCAAAAAATTACAGGTTGGGGAAGGATTTTCGAATTCTGCCTTGCCGGACAGAGCTTCTGTGCAGATTTTATGAAAACTGCGTTTACTGCACTAGACAGTATTGGAAACTGCCCTCTAACTCAAGCCATGGAAGCTGCAACTGCCAATGATTCTTGTGGTGCAAATACAACCATTATTGCTGTAAAATATATTGCATGGCATAAGAGAGTTTGCCATAAAGATGATAGTGAGTGCCCTTTGGAACGAAAATTTGCCCTTCTTTCATATATTTGGAAACATATCTGTGCTAATGCACCCCCAGCATTGTTGGCAGGCATATCGAAAGCATACATCCCTGGATTTGGAACTGTTGAATTATTCTTTTCCTATTGCGATATGGTATGTAAAATGATAATATAGTTTTTTGGTTCTACCTAGTTCAGTTTAGTAGTCCTTAATTTTTGCACTGAACTGGGTGATGGAAAATACCAATAATTTTGATTAATTTTTAATAGTTTGTGAGCTTTTCTTCAATCGGTAATGCTTTATTGGGTGGAACTGCAGATACCTGTCCTATGATCCAGTCTCTCAACAACTCAATCAACTCCAATTCTACAGCACAGCAATATAACTCTTCAGTAATTAGTGAATGCAACAACTATCTATTAAATTGTTATAGCTACTTGAAAATAGAATCTGACTGTTTTCGTCGTTTAAAATTCTTTGTTGCACAATTTGCATTTTTGAGCTCAGCAGCACATGATCTGTTATACACAATATTAATTGTTGGAACTAACTACCAATGTAAATTTAATAAAGTGATTGCTTCTTCTCATTATGTTAGTTTTTATATTGAAGATTTTAAAAGAATATTTTCCCCTCTTTTTAGAGCACAAATAACAACGTTACATTTTACAATCAAACCGTTCCTCTAGATTATCCTCATTGTTGTAAACCTGATAAGAACAACGACACAGAATTGTTGCTTGCATTGACATATGACTTTAGACCACAACTTACACCTGCTCAAAATTCATCATTTAACACCTACTTTAATTCAATTAAATTTTGCACCTTTAACAATACTGACTGTGGATTAGCTCTTCAATGCTGCATGCCTTATCTAAAGAATTGCTTTGGAACATTGCCTTCAGTTAGAGCTTTACTTACAGCAACAAAGATTTGGACAGCTTTCCCGTTACCTTCATACAATATGGGGACAATTGGTGATATGTGTACATGCAGTTGAATGGAAGAAGACACTGAGGGTTAATGCTTGAAGCCTTAATGTGCTCGCTCCCTCAATTCCCATACCCCTTTTAGTAGTTTAGAATACAAACACACCGCTTATTAAATTTATTTTAATTAATTCTCTTCCTTAGTGCAAATTCTTTCGCTTTTGTAGTTTTCTTTTGTAATTTTTGGAAATAAAATGCGGTTGATGTCTTAATTTTAAAAACGACTTTTTATATTAAAGCTTGCCAACCCTGAAAATAAATTTTAAAATAAACTTGCTTACTTTGACTTAACCTGAATGAGAAATTTATTTATTACAGTAGACACAAACCAAAATTTGTACTTTTATTTACTTTAAGTCTAGTAAACGGAAAAAATTAGTTCTATTCGAAAAACATAATATTATTACGTGAGAATATTAAAACATAAGAAAAAATTAAATAGAATAAACTAAAACTTATATAATTGTTTCAAGAAAATTCACACATTAAAAAGATCGCCCGTTATTATTTTTTATAGTTTACCATAAAGTTCCCTAGCCATTAATTTACCTAAACTTTTAAATTTATTTTTAACTAAAAAATGAACAAAACTAATGACACTGAAACAGTTGATCTTCCAGTAAGATATCATTAAATAAATTAAATAATAAATATTAAGGAAATTTTCTTGTCTTACTCAAATGTTGGTTTCCATTTTTTCCTTTTCTTACCTGCATTGATTCTTAGTTCTATTTCATTTGTCGGAATATTACTAAATTCAAGTGTTTGTTTTATTACTTGGAAATACTGGTATTTTTATTTATGTTGAATTACACACTTGCGGATTATCTAAATAATTTGAGTACAAACTTACAATTAGTTTAGTTTGTACTTTGATTGAAACTTTAAGCACAAACTTAAATTCAACAAATTAGAGAAACAAACTTAAGTTCAAAGTTAATCTGACTTTCTTAAGTTACAAGTTGTATCTTAAAGTTTTATTAATTCAAAATTCAAGTGTTAGACTCAAGCTTGAACTTTCAAGTTTGTTTTTATTGTTAGATAAGTTCGCAATTGTCTTTTCTTTATTTTTCTATATCAAAAAAATAATTTTTATTCAGGGGAAAACACACAACATTTAAGAGCAAAACATGTGTTTTAATAGCCATCAATTCTTTTTTAGAAATTTTGCATCAAAGTGGAAATTTCCTTTTCTTTTACGTTACAGTTACAGGAATAAATTTTATTCCAGCTTCTTTAGCATTCAAACTAGAAGTTCATGCAATTATTAGTGCAAATTGTATTAGTTTTATGCTTTTAACTTTAAGTATTGACAGAGTCCTTGCAGTTGCTTTTCCTATATTGTAAGTTCTTAAGGGAATATCTACGTTAAAAAATATCAGAATTCTGTTTTTTATTTATCATAATTCTTAGTCTAATTTCAATTAATATTTTTTTTTAATACCTTCCTTTTAGTTATATTCAATTAAACTTTCGTTTTTACATTTTTCTGCACATACTGAGCATTATTTTCTTTGCTATATTCAATCTCTCAATTGTTCTACCATCAGTTAATGCTTATCCAAATTGGCCAGTGACTGGTTATATTGGAGATATAATTATTGGAGTCCCATCTCCTTTTAATTTTGCAATAATTTTGTTTACTTTTCTGATAACATCAATTACTGCACACATAATTGTTGGATGTTTGGCAAAATACAAAGGAGGTAAAAACTTTGTTTTATTTATGTTTTTGTGTTGTATATGTTTAGTTGAAAAAACAGTAATGTTCAGATGATTAAATTAAAAATTACAAAAGAAACATGTTCAGATAATTTTTAAAAAATGTTTTTTAGACTTGGCAGATGAAAAAATGCGCAAATTGTTTCTCTCACTAACATTAATAATTTTTGCGAACATTGGCGGTTATATTTTTTATATGGTTGTTTTAATTCTAGCGTTGAATGTTTTACATTTATCTTCCATTATAATTTGGTTTATTAGTGTTTGCCTTTCTATGGTTCTGAACACATCTGCGGCAATTAATGCACCAATTCTTTATTTTAATAGGTACAAAAGTTTCTGATGTTTTTGTATTTCATGTTTAGTTTGTTTCTTTAATGTTTTTCTGATGTTTAAGTTAATTATCTTTACAGTTCTGACTACAAAACTGTATACAAAGAAGAATATAAACAATGGAAAATAATTCTTAAAAAATGCAAAAATTATATGTTTTGGACAAGCACAACACCCGTACAACCCTACTAAACATTTAAGAAGATTTTGAATAAATGTATGTTTAAAATAAAGAAACAAATATTAAAAAAACTCTTTAGAAAACCAAAATTTGTATTAAAAACAGTCAATTAAAAAATAATACTTTTTTTAATGTTAAGTATTTAATCAAAATACCTTTTAATTAATCCTATCAATGATAGAAACCCTTAACAATAGCAATCAGACCATCCTAAAATAATTTAATTAAACGAAAAAAATTAAATTATTACTTTATAAGCCCCAGAACAGTCAGAAGCAATTGCCTGTTCCAAAGTAGTTCCATAAGCTTGTTGATAAGCTGAGCGAATGTCACCCATATCAAACTCAGAACGAGTTACCACTAAACGGATCTAAAAAAATTGATTAATTCAAATTAATTAAAATTAATTTAATTTTTACCAAATCATTGTCTCTAGTCCCAAATCCTTTCATTGAATTATAAAGCAATTCAGCAAAATAAGCAGGACGATTTCTAATACTTTTTATAATTGCCAAAAGTCCATCACGTATATCACCACTAAACAAACATTACAAAAATTACAGTTATTAAAAAATAAACCTAAATTCAGCATTTATTGCTTGGTCAATTGGATGTCCACAAACTTTTTGATATTCAATAAATATCTGTAAAACAAAGTTTGTTTATTTCACACAACAAACAACAAGTTTTGGTTAAATGTTTTTGTAATAAACATTAGGGACTGTACAAAACATTTATTTAGTCAAAAGAACAGTACTTTTGACTCCCAAAAATACATCGAGGCGTAAAAGGTAAAGCAGGGACTTTATAAAAAGCTTATAATTTTATAATATTTAGCTTATATTAATTGTAATAATTAATATTAAGTAGAGAGTGAAAATAAACTACTTTATAATTAAAAAATTAAATTTACCAAGCGTAATTGATTGTAATTTTGAGCTGAAAGAATAGAAAGAAAGGCAGATTCGTCTGTCCCCAAACGTCCTTCACCTGCACGATAAAGTCTATTTGCATCCTAAAAATTAAAAAAAAAAGAATTAAAAAAAAGTTTGAACAAGTTTTTAATTTTTATTTTGATTAATATATATTATTGCGTTAAACTTGAGCTATAAAGCTTCAAGTTTTATTTATGAATAGGACAATTCCAATGAGCTTTTTATTTTTGTAAGCCAACCAATGAGTAGGCTAAACTTCAAAGAAAACTAATTTTTACATTAAACACTTAATTATTTAATTTTCCTCTATTTTTAATTTAATTGCCTGATTAGCTCTCAACGGATCAGTTAACATAGTCTCATCCCTAGCACCTGTACACAACGCTACAAGCATTCGTTTGAAATAACCGGAGGTTTCCCCTACCAAATCACGTTCTAAATCGCTAGCATAAAGTTGGGCGTAAGCAGAACGAATTTGAAGAATTTGGGCGTTTGAGCGGGTTGTCATTATCCTTTAATAATTTTTTTATTTAATTTAATTTTTTTCCTTACTCTATTAAAATGTGCTCTTTTGTGCCTAGGCCCTGAAAAAAAAATTTAATTTAAAAGATATTAAAATTTACCTCCATTGCGCGACGTAATTGTGAAGCGTCATAATAAGCTGGATGATCCATTAAAGCTGTTATAAGGTGTTCAAAATCACCAGAAAGTTCACTTTTTAATTCTTTTATTAAATCTTTTCCATACATTTGTTTAAATGAACGAGAAACCTTTAAAAAAAAGTTTTACAATATTAAAGTTTTACAATAGTTTTTACAAAAAAGTTGTACAAAAAAAGTTTTTACAAAAATGTTTTTACAAAAAAAAGTTTTTACAAAAGTTTTACAATAAAATGCTTCCTCTATTTGACAGTTAAAAAAAGTTTTTTACCTCCTGTCTTTGTCCATTACAACAATTTACAATAGCTTGAATTATTTTGCCTCTATCACAACCAAACCCTTTCATAGCCTTGCGTAGTAATTCTGCAGTATTTTGTGCATTAAAGTTTGGATTGGGGCGAATGCTTGGTGTTGCCATAACTTAAAAGATTTTTTTTAAATTTTTTTCTTATTGTTAGATAAATAAATGAAGGAAATTACGAAGAAACATATCTCCCTTTTTTAAAAAGAAAACTTAAAATTAAAAAAAATATTTAATAAACTACAAAGGAAAATGAAGGGATTAGTGTTGTTTTCACCCTTAAATCAATTTTAAATAAAAATTCTTCCGGTTGGGTAAACAAACAGGGGGACATCACATAAACTTTAAGAGCAGATGTGCACCATTATAAAAATGAAAGAAAAGAAAAAATTTCACATAAATAGAACGATGATTCATTCAAAATAATGAAAAAAGGTTGAAATACAGACAATACAAAAGAATTAAAAAATACAAAAATTCCGTCTGTTTATAGTCAAACAAAAAACAGTTCCCTTTAATGTTTTAAATGCACTAACCAGAAGGTTCAATTTTATATGAAGAAGAATAATTATTAACCGACATATTCGGTTGATGTTGTGGTTGTGTAGTATTGTAGGTATTTGGATAATATTGTTGATGTGGTTGTTGCATTCCAACACATACATTTGGATAAGGTGCAGAGCCTTTAAATTGATTCTATAAATTTAGCCTTATTTTGGAAATAAATACGAAAAAATTAAGGCTTTTTTTGAAAAAATTTTAACTCAAAAATACCACATTTAAGAGACCTAATTTTATGTTTATTATCAACTTGTTTTGTTTATTAATTAAAAAAGACAATTAATTCCTACTCAAAATTACCTTCTCCCGTAGGGTAAGGAGCATAATGTCCAGGTTGATTATAAGGCAGAGATTGTTGTGGATAAGGAGGAAAAGAAGAACAATTTGTTGGCCCACCAACATTAAATCCTATTGGAGGAGGCGCAGCCGAAGGAAAGGAAGAAACATTTCCATAAGGAGGATATGCTTTAAAAAATAAACTTGAATCAAAAGGTTGATTTATTTAAAAAGAATTTAATGATTATTTTACCAGAATTACATAAAATCAGAATTAAATTAAAACATTAATTCTGCTTAAAAACCAGAACTCTGCTCTTATTAGAATTCTGATTTTTAAATAAAACTTGTTCAGAACTGTAAGTCTACAGAACTTAAAACAACCAACTTTTTTTTGTACAAAAATATTACAACATTTTTGTATCGACACAAAACAAGGTAAATTATTAAACTTTTATACTTATTTCCCAATAAATCAAATATTTAATATTACTCAAAATTAACCAGTCGGATAAGGAGGTTGTTGTTGTTGTTGCCCTGTTTGAGGTGGGTAACCTTGTTCATAACCACCACCCATTTGTGAGGGAGGAGGATAACCCCCTCCCCCGTGTAAAGGAGGATATTGACTATTACTTTGTTGTCCTCCTTCTTTCCCATAGGGTTGATAATAACCAGGATTGTTAGGTTGTTGTTGCGAGGGATAACCCCCAGTGTTGTTACCTCCGTACATTTGTTGAGGTGTTTGTTGCTAAAAAAAATTTTTTTGAATTAAAAAAAATGAAAGAAAGCAATTAAAAAATGTACAAATTAATCGTTTTTAAAGATAACAATTAAATAACCTATTGATTTTTAGGAATTTATTTACACATTTTTAACGAAAGAAAAAAGAAAGTGAAAAATATCTAATTTTGTTTACAATTTTTTGAGTGTGGATCACAGGTAGGGAAAATAAAATATTTATTTTTTAAATTTATGATGCAAAGCGGAATGATTCACAGTATTTTTATGAGTCATTTTGTTCAATCTAAATTGTCTAAAATTAAACACAATTTTTTTGTAAGGAGTAAAAGAATATTTAAAATATGTTTTGGAAGACATAATTTAAATAAAACATTTTTTAAACTAAAATTCAACAATAAGTTTTGGGTTAAATGTTTTGTTGTTTAAAACACCTGATTCAATGTATTTAATTTAAATGTTTAGGGTAATAAGAAGAAAATTACAAAAGGATTTAAAACATTTTAGTCTTAGCAATAAGACTTACAAAAATTAGGCTAGAATTCAAGCGAATATTTTATTAAATACATTGTGTTTCTAATAAACATTTTTAAATTTAAAACTTAATATTTTGTAAGTTTACAAACTTAACTAAAGCATAATTGACCTAAAAACTTAGCCATTTCAAGTCTACAAAAATACAATAATTTTACAATTCTCAAATATAAAAAATAGAAACTATAAGAAATGGAAACTTAAGAATTTTTTAGCCTAAGCAAAGCTTGGCTTACAAAAAATAGAAAAGCTGCACAACACGCCAAGCCAACAAATGGAAATAATTAAAGTAACCTAATAAATATATTTTTTGAAAAATTATATATTATTTAAATAAATTAAAACTTTAAAAATACCCCAAATTCTTTAAAATTAAATTTTTTTACCTGTTGAATATTTCCGCCACTTAATTTATTCCCAATTGTTGTAGTTATTTTACCAAAGATGTCACTTACTGCACCGGGAAGGTTAGAAGTTTGATTGTTTGAATGTTGTTGGTTTTGTCCTGAACGGTTTGTTGAATTATTTCCAATAAATTTGTGTGTGAGAGTTGAAGTCTTTAAAAGGAAAAAATAAATTAAATGAATAAATTAAAATTTTAAAAATTCTCCCGTCTACATATTAAAATTAAACAATTAAAAAATAAAGAAAATGTCAATAAACATGAACTTGTAAATTAAAAAGTGCTATGGAAACGATAATGTCATTTAAAACAAATTAAATAAATAAAAGTTTATTGTAAACTTAAAAACTTTAAGTTTTTAGGTATTTTTGTATTTTTTACCTACTTGTATTTTTATAAACTTAAAACATGTTTTTAAAAACATTTGTAGTATAATGTATAAACAAAAACATAAAATACAAAAATGTTGTTCTTAAGTTCAGAAAAAGTTTTTAGGCAATAAATAAATGCCTTACAAAAATAAAAAGATCGCACATATGAGGAGGTATTCAATTTCAAAATTTAATTCTATTAAAACATCCTTTTTTTAAATAATTTATATTAAGTAAAAAATTGTTAAAACAACAAATTTAAAAAATAATTTTAATTTTATTTACTTACCACATAATCTTGTACAGCAGATTTTATTGGATTAGGCATAGTAGGAAAATTAATAAATTAATAATAAAACTCTAGAAATTATTTAAATTATTAATTTATACAATTTATTACTATAAATGGAGGTAATTAATTAAATAACTAATTTTAATGTAGGTAATATTAATTTGGAAAATTCATTTTTAAATTTATGACAACCCGATTTGACGAATTTAATGTAAAATATATTTAAAAAGTTGTTTAAATGACTCATAAATTCTTTTAAAAAAAGAAAGAAAATATTTGAACAAATCGATCAAAAAATAAATAAAGAAACATGACAGCAACCTGTTTATTTCATATCCTTTACTTGAAAGAAAAATAAGGAAAAAATATAATTTAACTGGTGACTATAAAGTTGAGGATTTATGCTTAAAATTTGTTTATATTTTTGTAAATGTTTTGTTTATATTTTTGTAAATGTTCTGTTTATATTTTTGTAAATGTTTTGATTATATTTTTGTAATGTTTTGTTTATATTCTTACATATGTTTTGTTTATATTTTTGTAAATGTTTTGTTTATATTTTTGTAAATGTTTTGATTATATTTTTGTAATGTTTTGTTTATATTCTTACATATGTTTTGTTTATATTTTTGTAATTTTTACTTGGTTATTATTAGTTTATTTTTTAATTAAATAAAAATAACTTAATTTTATTACATTTTAATTTTGACATATCATTTATTTATTAATTTAAACTTCCATTTTTTCACGTTATTTAACCATTTAGATATTCAATTTTAATTTTCTTCAGGCTTTAAAGTTGTAGAAAGATCCTTAAGTGTCGTGCCTATCTTTGGGGGTTGTCTATGTCGAAAATTTTTTGGTCGTTTTGGATCAGAATCAACAATTTCTGCCTAAATATTTTACATTAAAAAAATTATTCTTTCATTAAATTTACGTTTGGGTTAGCCATAATAATTCCTTCAGCCATGAAAAATTGAAGAGCAATTAAAAAGCAAACTAAAATTAGTTTAAATTGCATTTTTATTTATTAAATAAATTAAGTTGGATATATTAGAATTAAATAATTTTTTTATAAAATTAAAATAATTCGCCTGTCTTTTAACCAACCAAATTAATTAAAAAAAAGTAAGTTTGTTTATACACATGGATATTAACTTAAAAGAAATTCTGCTACGTGGAATTTCTTAAAATAAATAAATTAATTTAAAAACTTTAATCTTTTGAATTAAAATTAAAAAAACAAAACAATTAATTATTTTAAAGAACCTCTCTTCATTTTAAAACTCTCTCCCTGTTAATGTTGAAATAAGAATTTTCAAGTTTACGCTTATTTAATGTTTAATTATTAATTTATTAAATACAAAAACAATTATTCCAACATATCCAAGTATGTGTATTTAGAAATCCACGCTTTTTGCAACATCAATTAATGGATAAAAATTATTGTATTTGTTTATATGTTGTATAAACGTGTAATCTAAACTTTAATGTATAGCTATAGTCAACTTACAAAATTTTGAAGTTTTAATATTTAATTTAAACATTAATGTTTTTACAGTTCTGGTGAAAAAAACTAAAGTTGTAATACAATAATCAAAAACATTTACAATACAAAAATTAAGGTTGCTAAAATACAAAAGTATTTGAAACTTGTTTTAATCACAACATGTTGTTCTATTCTCTTCAATTCTTGTTTGATGTTTCTTGACTACCGGAAACTTGCCGTTTAAATAAAAACCAAATTATAAAGCCTATTCCAAAACAAACAAATAATAAAATTAATAAAAATAGTAAAAGCAGAATAATTCCAACAATTGATATTCCATTAGAAGTCGAATAATATTGACTTTCAGAATACCAAACCATTTTTATACAGTTCTGTATGAATTAAACTTAAAGATTGAACTTGAAATAAACCTGAAACTTAAGTTTAAGCGTAAAAAATAAACCTGGAATTAAGTTTGAACTTGCAACGAAAAATAGGTTTGTAATTAAAGTTCGAACTTAAAATTAAAAAAATCAACTTGAAATTAAAGCTTGAACTTAAAACCTGAAATAAGGCTGGAAATTTTAATAAATTGATTAGTTTATGCTTATACAAAACATTTTTGTATTTATTTCCACTGCTAAACATAACTATATAGTTTCAAGTTTGTTTACTGATATATTCTCTCTTTTGTACACTTAACAAACAAATTAACTACATCAAATAAAAGTTTGTAAATTTTCTCTATTTTTTTTTCTTCACATTCAAAATTTAATGAAAAAATAGAAATATAAAACTTTATAAAATTAATGACGATAACCGGTCAATTTTTCTTGTAAGGTTTTTATAACGTTTTGAAGTCGGATAATTTCTGCCTGTAACTCCCTTTCACGTTTTTTTTCATCCTCTACTTGTTTTTCCAGATCCTAAGAAGAGGAGAAAAATATAAATAAAAATAAATGGTTTATTAAGCTAGTCTTTAAACATTAAAAAAAATTTCCCTTTAAATAAAAAATACCGCAATTCTTTGAAGCTTTCTTTGTCTACATTTTGAAGCTGCTAAGCGATTTCTTGCCCTTTTCCTGACAAAAAAATAAAATAAATGGTAAAAAATTTTATTTTACAATTATTCATTTTACTTAATATATAAAATTCTATTTAAAATTAGCTTTAAATTTTTTATAAAGGAAAGGCTGTGTTCCCCCTTCATGAACTTCGTGGTATTTTTGGGAGCCATTAATTTGGCTAAAATGTGTAATAGTATATAAAAAGCTAACCTTTCGAGTTTTTTCATGTCATGTTCGCCAATTGCAATAACACCATCGTATCTTTAAAAAAATTGTTTTATTCACAGAAAAAATTATTTTGTAAATTTAATTCAAGTTTGTAAAATTTTAGCAATTGTAAAACTTTAAGAATAATTAAACTTGGCGTACAGTCTTTAGACTGAGGTATAGAAAATACAAACTTAAGAATTAACTAACCCATTTAAAGCATTTCTATTATTTATTTTTCCATTCATTCTGGGAGAACTTTCGTTTGAAATACTACTACTAGAACGTCTATTGTTATTGCTGTCATTAGATAATGGACAACCATTTATATTATTTAGCTTTAAAATAAATTTAATTAATTAATTAATTTGTTTAATTTTTACCATTTGTGTGTCAATAAGTATTTCCATTTGTTCGTCACTTAAAATAATTAAATAGTTTTCTTTAAAATTTAAATAAAAATAGCAAGTATTGGGAAAGCAAAATTACTTAAAACTTGAAAAATCAAGTTTAAGGAGTAGTTAAAAAAGTTTTTTTAAGTTTGCTAGTTTGTAATGAAAACAAGTTTTATTAAAAAGCTTAATATAAATTATTTTATTTAATTAAACTTAAATAATGATTTGAATTTTATATTAAAATTATTAGGATTTTGGTTGTGGTTATGTTCATATATTTTTGTAAGCCATTTACTATGGCTAAAATACCCTTAGAAAAAGTAGCTTAAGAAAAATTCCTTAAATCAACTAAATAAATATACCAAATTGTGGGTTGATTAGTCTCTTTTTTAATAAAAGAAGTGTTGCTTAAATATTTTTGTATTCCAGTATTACCACTACTACTAGTAGTTTGAGTATTTAATAAAGGTTGTAATGTTGCAGAAGTAGAGTGTTGCTGTTGTTGAGGAAATTGGGAAGAATGGGGATTAAATCCTACTATTGATGAGGTTGGTGAGGTAGCGGCAATGGCGGCTACTTGGCCAAGTTGAAAATATTCCATAAATCTAAAAATTAAAAAAATGTAGAAGAATGATAAATAAAGTTTGGAAAAACAAGTTTGCGGAAAAAAGTTTATTTTTTGCGAACAATGTTTTGCTGATTTTTAAAAGAAAACACAAAACATGCTACAAAAATAGGCGCCTTCCAAACATTAAAAACACAAAAATACAAAAACACTCAAACCTTTTAGCAATAATACTATTTGCAGTTTCTGACTGAGACGAACTGTCAGTTACTGTATTAGAAACAACTGAATGTTTTTGTTGTTGATTGACTAATATTTTAGGTAAATCAACAAATGTTTGTTGTTGTTGTTTTTGTAGAGAATTTAATGTTGTGTTTAGATTGTTTGTGGTGTTTGTTACTGTACAGTTATTGTTGTTGTTTGTTACAGTTTGTAATAAATTATTTGGTTTGTTGGAGGATAAAGGAGAAAGTGTTGAAGGTGTGCGTGCAAGGGAATGCAGAAGCTTAACGACGGCTAAATTTAAAAATTAAATAAATAAAATTTTAGGAAGGAAAACAATTTTTTTTAGGTAAATAAAAGTTTATTATTTGCCTATTTTTTCTGTAATTAAAAAATAAACAAACATGGAGAGGTTGCAGTAAAGGGAGTTAATGAAGTATCTTTGCCTTGAAATTCTTGCAACGCTTCTAAAGTTAAAATAAAAATTAATTTTAATTTTATTTGTACTACTAACTCTGTAACCCTTCAGTAAATTTTTCTTGTTCACTAGTAACTATCTTTGGAAATAAAATAGATGAAGGTGTAGGTGTTTCTAATTTTTGTTGTTGATGAGCAGCAACTTAAAAAAAATTTTTTTTAATTCAAAAATGATAGAAAAACCGAAACAAAATTTAAGGAAATGAAAAAGCAATTTTTTAGATTTTTTTTTATTAAAGAATTTATTTTTTATTTAATTTTATAGTGCTCGCAAAAGTATATAAAAATTAAAAAAAACATTTTTTGTATTAATCAAACTTGAAATACAGTCAAGTTTTAAGATCAAACAAAATACAAAAATAAGTTTGCATTGAAACTGTAAAACTTATTTAAACTTAAAACTTCAAGTTTGTGAAAAAATAAACTTTACCTTTAATTTAAAACAAAAAAAGTTTAATTTTTTTCTTACAATTAGCTTAAAGAAAATATGTTAAGAAGAAAAAAGGAAGAAAAGGTTACAATTTATTCCCCCCTTCAACAGATTCCTTTTTTTTAAATAGAGTTGCGAAAAAATAAATATATTCTCAAAAAATGTGAAGGAAAAAAAATAAATATTTAAGGGGGATGAGTCATCATCTTTTGTTAAAAAAAATAAATTGATGCAAAAAAAAAAATTATTTTGTTAAAGCAAAGAAAAAAAAAGTTTATTTTTAATGTAAAATTTTAATAAACTTGGAATTGTGACATTACAATAAAATAAACTTTAAATTAAATATTTAATATTAATCAGCTTCCTTTTTTTAATTTTTCTTAATTTTTTCTTTAAATTAAAAAAATTAAGGAAAAGCATAAAATAAATAGGAAAGAACGTAATGGTACGAATAATATTTAATTGAGGAAAATAAATAAATTAAATGGAAGAAAAGTGGGAAAAGAATAAAAAAAAATGCTGCGCTATCCAAATGTGAAAGAGAAAAAAAATTAAAAATTAAAAAAAAAATTATTTTAATTTTTTTATTGAAAGCAAGACTAAAAAAAAAAGAAAAAATTAAAATAAAAACTAACGTAAAATCTTTTCTGGAGAAAGCAAAAGAGATGCTGAATCTAACAAAGAAAGGGGTAATGACGACAAAGGGGAGATACCGTTATTTGTATTGTTTCCATTAGGCAAAGAATTTCGAGGTTTTAAATCTGTTGAAAAAAATTAAACTTGATACTAAGTTTTTAAAAATGTTTTTTTACTTAATATGCATTAATTCAAATTTAAATAATTAAAAGAATATAAATATATTTGTGGATTTGAGGGATGCGAGACGTTTAATTATTTTTGGGAGTCAATAAATTAATTGACTAAAAATTGTTTTTTTTTTAAATAAATTTCTGAAAGTTTTTATTTTAATTAGCAAATTACTCACATAGGATCTAGAACTTTGTTAATATTTAAATAAAAAAAAATTTTTTTAATATTCAAAAATTTTTGTAGATTTAAAATTTGAATGAATTTAAAGGTCTGGTACACAACAAAAAATTATTTAATTCTAATCAAAAATACCTCTCCAAAAAATTACCTTTAAAGTCCAACTTTAAATGTGTTCTGTCCCTACAATTAATAACCCCATTTTGTTGTTTATTATTTAAATCATCTAATAATAAATTTGAAGTAGAGGAGGAAGTAGAAGTTGAGGAGGAGGTAGTAAATAAAGTAGAGGTTATGGTTGTTGATTCTATTGACATTAAATTATTTAATTTATTATTTTTAATATTTGAAGTATTATGTTGTTGTTGTTGGTCTAAATAAATTATTTTTAAATTAAATTTAAAGAAAAAAGAATTTTTTTTTCTAATAAAATGCTTCATCAATGGCATGCCAAAATTAAAAAATATTTTTAAAAAAAAATTAGAAATGACCAAAAATTATTTTAATGCTAAAAATGCGATATTTAAAGAAAAATAATTTAAAAAAAGAATTTAAAAAGGTTCCAAAAAATTAAATAAAATAAAACTTTCGGCCTTTAAAAAAAATTCCCCCTTACCTTCCACTTTCTTCAGAAGAATTTATTTAATTTATTTGACGTATAGGAAGCCTTCTTTTACATTTATATATAAATTTAAAATTAATTAATCCCCATAGGTGTGTATTAAAAAAAATCTTTACACCTTTGCCTACTTAAATTGAAATAAAAAATTGTGCCTTCAAAAGCCGTTGCCATAGAGAAATTAAAAAAAAAGAAAAAAATCTTTTTTATATTAAGAACACTTTGCAAACTATTTTTTAAAATATTTTTGGAAATCTTAAATAATATATAAATGTGTACATGTGACAAAAACATTTTTTATTTCTTCTTTTTAAATTAAAACAATTAATTAGTTTTTAAATAAAAGCTTAGAAGGAAAATAAACCCCAAAGTTAAGGTAAAAGAAAGCTTTTTTTAGCCAAACAAAAGTTGATTCAACATCGGCGAAATTAAAAAAAAAAATTTTAGTCAGTTTTATTTGACTCCCAAAAATATTTCGATCATTTAGAGCAACACGTATTTATTGTAATTTACTTAAAACATATAAACATCCATTATGTGAAAAATTTAATATTAAACAAGTTTATTTAATAAACTTTTTAATGTTGATCTTCTGGTATTAAATCGAAACAGTGTTGATGAATAGGGTTTAATTTATTTAAATTAGTTTAAGCATTTTGAATAATATTAAATTTTGTAAATAATGAAAGTATTAGGTGAAATTTTAATTCTAATTTTAAGCCTCGCCTGAAAAACATATTATTTTTGGAAGTCAAAAACGTCTTTGACTAAATTTCTGCTTTTTTAATTAGCTCGTTTTCTTATTATTTAGAGGTAATATATTTTGTTGTAGGATTAGACCAAAAGTTTCTTTCAATAAATTCAGCCTACCCTTAGACCAAAAAATAAATTTAAAAACCTTGAAAATTGGAAGAATTGACAGTCATAACGTTCACTCTATCTAACGCAGCTGATGTCATTGCATCGGTTGTGGAGATCACAGAAGATATACCATCAGAATTATTTTTATTTTTTACATCCTTTTGTTCTTTTGATTCCAAATACATTTAGAGTTGTTGGAAATTTGTACTGAAAAAGACAAAGAATTAATTTAAATAAAATTTAAAAAACCTGCTTTTAATTTTTGGTTTATTTAGGGCAATCACAGGATAAAAATAGAATAAAATTTAAAAAGAAAAATATCTAGAATTAATTTACTCCTAAAAAGGTATTAACTAATAAAAAATTAATTTAAAGCATTTTACAGGCATTTAATAAAAAGTCCGCAAAAATAGTCCGCAAAAAAGCAGATTTCGCTTGTATTTATAAAACTAAGCTTTAATCATTTTTCTCGTATTTAAACAAAGAAAGGTTGAAAAATATTTATTTGAGATAATAAGTAAATTAATTCAAAAATTATATATTAAGCAAGAACATTTAAATTAAACTTAAAGAAACATTTGCACACTTAAGTTGAAAACTTAAGCAAAACTTGAAGCTTAAATGACACTAGAGTCAATTAATAAAAATAAACTTTAATTATTTGGTTACTCAACTAATTTTAAAAATTAGCCTTCTTTAAATTATTTTAAAAAAGAAAAGCGTTTGTTAACAAAACTTGAATTATGACGTAAACAAACTAATCAATAAACTACGCATAAACTGCTAATTATTATATACAAATGTGCTAAATAAAAGTTAGTGCAAATTAATATCTATAAAGAGAACAATTTTCAGTAAATTAATTAATGGTTTTGGTTCTTACCTATAAAATTGTGTCAGTCACCTCATATGACATTTGAGTCTGTTGGAACTTTTAGAAAAGGTAGATGTTTACCTTTGAAAAAAATACTGATTTTTGAGCACAAATAAATTTAAAATTTAATGACTCATCATTAATACAAAGGGAATTGCTATGTTTACCTTTATGTTTGTTAGGAAGTAACTTTTTGTTTCAAACAATTTAAATATAAAAAAGCAGTATGTCCAAGGAAACTATTAACATTAAATCAACGCAAACAAACCAAATTCTGATATTTTTAAACTATTTTATGTTGAAACGGATTAAATGCAATTGCCAAAAATGTTAAACTGTTTTCTTTTTTAATTTTTCTTTTTTGTACTTTTCCTTTTTTTAAGTAAAAAATTAAATATATTTATTCATATTAAGTAGTTTAATTTTCTTTTAAAATGTATAATCTTTTAATAATTTTCCTTTTTTGGTATCAAAATTGTTCGGTTATATTCTCGTCCGTTTTAATTTACTAATCGAGTTCTTCATCCTTTTTTTTAATCCATTGGATAAAATAGGAGGGAAATTAAATTTAAAAAATAAAGGGGAAATCCATACAATAATATTTAATTTATAAGCTTATTTATTTTAACGAGGTTGAATAGATTAAAAAAAAAATTTTTTAATTTAAGTCTATTTTTAAATAAAATAAAATTAATGCAAGCAGCACTCCAATTAATCTAAGAAATACAAACTTAAATACATATGCTGCAATTTTCTTTTCTCTTTTTTTTTAATCTAAAAATGGAATTAATACTTTGAAAGAGTTTTATGTATATTTAAACACTTTAATAAATACCAACAAATATTTTATGTTAATAAATAAGCGCTTATGGTAACAATTAAAAGGAGAAAAAAGTAAAAAAAACCATTTTAGTCACGTTATTAATTATAAGATTTTTTGCAGAAGAAAATAAAGTTGAAAAAAAGAAATGTTATTAGTTTGGAAAGGGAAATTAAGTAAAGAAGTTTAAGCTTAAACTTTGATTGAGTAAACATCTTTAAGGAAGAAAACTCTAAAAATAAAAGTAGCTAATCTTAAGAATAAATAACAAAAAAAGATTAGTGTTGTGTACTCAAAAGTCAGGCTAAGACGATTTGCCAGAAATAAAAATAAATTAATCAAAAAATTAGTCGCGGCTGATCAGTCACGAAATATCATTTTTGCACATTTCTGCTCTTTTTAAATTCCATGTTGAGGCCTCTAATTTTTTTGTTTTTTATGTATTAGACATCCTATTCTTTGATTCTAAGAAGAAATTTCCGCAGTATCAAAAAATTTTGAAAAATTTTTTTAAAATTTTAAAAATTCCTGGACCTTGACCATGTAATAGTTTTTGAGTTTCTCTTAATTTTTGAGAAATTTCTTCTTAGAATCAAAGAATAGGATGTCTTATCCCTAAAAAATATAAAAATTAGAGGCCACAACATGGAAAATTGGACTTTTAATTTTTTTAAATTTTAAAACTTCCTTGACATTGACCATGTAATATTATCAAAGTTTATCGTTTAAAAGTTGAGATTATTAATTCAAATTAAATAATATTTTATCTAATGCATAAAAATATAAAATTAAAATGTTTTGTGAATGGAATTTTGGAATTAAAATTTTTTAAAATTTCAAAAATTCCTGGACATTGACCATGGAATATTATCAAAGTTTATCGTTTAAAAGTTGAGATTATTAATTTAAATTAAATAATATTATATCTAATGCATAAAAATGTAAAATTAAAATGTTTTGTGAATGGAATTTTGGAATTAAAATTTTTTAAAATTTTAAAAATTCCTTGACATTGACCATGGAATATTATCAAAGTTTATCGTTTAAAAGTTGAGATTATTAATTTAAATTAAATAATATTATATCTAATGCATAAAAATGT
Organism: Meloidogyne exigua; assembly: GCA_018905775.1. Classification (NCBI taxonomy): domain Eukaryota; kingdom Metazoa; phylum Nematoda; class Chromadorea; order Rhabditida; family Meloidogynidae; genus Meloidogyne; species Meloidogyne exigua. The sequence continues at coordinate 148,474 of JAGUQR010000195.1, read as the reverse complement.
AAAATTAAAATGTTTTATGAATGGAATTTTGGAATTAAAATTTTTTAAAAATTTCAAAAATTCCTGGACATTGACCATGGAATATTATCAAAGTTTATCGTTTAAAAGTTGAGATTATTAATTTAAATTAAATAATATTATATCTAATGCATAAAAATGTAAAATTAAAATGTTTTGTGAATGGAATTTTGGAATTAAAATTTTTTAAAATTTCAAAAATTCCTGGACATTGACCATGGAATATTATCAAAGTTTATCGTTTAAAAGTTGAGATTATTAATTTAAATTAAATAATATTATATCTAATGCATAAAAATGTAAAATTAATATGTTTTATGAATGGAATTTTGGAATTAAAATTTTTTAAAATTTTAAAAATTCCTTGACATTGACCATGGAATATTATCAAAGTTTATCGTTTAAAAGTTGAGATTATTAATTTAAATTAAATAATATTATATCTAATGCATAAAAATGTAAAATTAAAATGTTTTGTGAATGGAATTTTGGAATTAAAATTTTTTAAAATTTCAAAAATTCCTGGACATTGACCATGGAATATTATCAAAGTTTATCGTTTAAAAGTTGAGATTATTAATTTAAATTAAATAATATTATATCTAATGCATAAAAATGTAAAATTAATATGTTTTATGAATGGAATTTTGGAATTAAAATTTTTTAAAATTTCAAAAATTCCTGGACATTGACCATGGAATATTATCAAAGTTTATCGTTTAAAAGTTGAGATTATTAATTTAAATTAAATAATATTATATCTAATGCATAAAAATGTAAAATTAAAATGTTTTATGAATGGAATTTTGGAATTAAAATTTTTTAAAATTTCAAAAATTCCTGGACATTGACCATGGAATATTATCAAAGTTTATCGTTTAAAAGTTGAGATTATTAATTTAAATTAAATAATATTATATCTAATGCATAAAAATGTAAAATTAAAATGTTTTGTGAATGGAATTTTGGAATTAAAATTTTTTAAAATTTTAAAAATTCCTTGACATTGACCATGGAATATTATCAAAGTTTATCGTTTAAAAGTTGAGATTATTAATTTAAATTAAATAATATTATATCTAATGCATAAAAATGTAAAATTAAAATGTTTTGTGAATGGAATTTTGGAATTAAAATTTTTTAAAATTTCAAAAATTCCTGGACATTGACCATGGAATATTATCAAAGTTTATCGTTTAAAAGTTGAGATTATTAATTTAAATTAAATAATATTATATCTAATGCATAAAAATGTAAAATTAATATGTTTTATGAATGGAATTTTGGAATTAAAATTTTTTAAAATTTTAAAAATTCCTTGACATTGACCATGGAATATTATCAAAGTTTATCGTTTAAAAGTTGAGATTATTAATTTAAATTAAATAATATTATATCTAATGCATAAAAATGTAAAATTAAAATGTTTTATGAATGGAATTTTGGAATTAAAATTTTTTAAAATTTTAAAAATTCCTTGACATTGACCATGGAATATTATCAAAGTTTATCGTTTAAAAGTTGAGATTATTAATTTAAATTAAATAATATTATATCTAATGCATAAAAATGTAAAATTAAAATGTTTTATGAATGGAATTTTGGAATTAAAATTTTTTAAAATTTTAAAAATTCCTTGACATTGACCATGGAATATTATCAAAGTTTATCGTTTAAAAGTTGAGATTATTAATTTAAATTAAATAATATTATATCTAATGCATAAAAATGTAAAAAAATTAAAATGTTTTATGAATGGAATTTTGGAATTAAAATTTTTTAAAATTTTAAAAATTCCTTGACATTGACCATGGAATATTATCAAAGTTTATCGTTTAAAAGTTGAGATTATTAATTTAAATTAAATAATATTATATCTAATGCATAAAAATGTAAAATTAAAATGTTTTATGAATGGAATTTTGGAATTAAAATTTTTTAAAATTTTAAAAATTCCTTGACATTGACCATGGAATATTATCAAAGTTTATCGTTTAAAAGTTGAGATTATTAATTTAAATTAAATAATATTATATCTAATGCATAAAAATGTAAAATTAATATGTTTTATGAATGGAATTTTGGAATTAAAATTTTTTAAAATTTTAAAAATTCCTTGACATTGACCATGGAATATTATCAAAGTTTATCGTTTAAAAGTTGAGATTATTAATTTAAATTAAATAATATTATATCTAATGCATAAAAATGTAAAATTAAAATGTTTTATGAATGGAATTTTGGAATTAAAATTTTTAAAATTTTAAAAATTCCTTGACATTGACCATGGAATATTATCAAAGTTTATCGTTTAAAAGTTGAGATTATTAATTTAAATTAAATAATATTATATCTAATGCATAAAAATGTAAAATTAATATGTTTTATGAATGGAATTTTGGAATTAAAATTTTTTAAAATTTTAAAAATTCCTTGACATTGACCATGGAATATTATCAAAGTTTATCGTTTAAAAGTTGAGATTATTAATTTAAATTAAATAATATTATATCTAATGCATAAAAATGTAAAATTAAAATGTTTTATGAATGGAATTTTGGAATTAAAATTTTTTAAAATTTTAAAAATTCCTTGACATTGACCATGGAATATTATCAAAGTTTATCGTTTAAAAGTTGAGATTATTAATTTAAATTAAATAATATTATATCTAATGCATAAAAATGTAAAATTAAAATGTTTTATGAATGGAATTTTGGAATTAAAATTTTTTAAAATTTCAAAAATTCCTGGACATTGACCATGAAATATTATCAAAGTTTATCGTTTAAAAGTTGAGATTATTAATTTAAATTAAATAATATTATATCTAATGCATAAAAATGTAAAATTAAAATGTTTTATGAATGGAATTTTGGAATTAAAATTTTTTAAAAATTCCTGGACCTTGACCATGGAATAATTTTGAAACCTTCTGGACAAAAATTTTTTTAATTATTTTAAAATTTTTCTTTTAAGTTCTAATACATAAAAATTATAAAATTAAAGCCCGACCGTATCAAAAATTTTGAAAAATTTTTTAAAAATTTTCAAAAATTCCTTGACATTGACCATGTAATAGTTTTTGAGTTTCTCTTAATTTTTGAGAAATTTATTCTTAGAATCAAAGAATAGGATGTCTAATCCCTAAAAAATAAAAAAATTAGCTCTTTTTGCTCTTTTTCTTGCTTATTGTTCTTTTTCTTCCTCATTGCTCTTTTTGACCATGGAATATTTTTGATCCCCTCCCTTGATTAATTCACCTCCCTCGATTAAGTACCCCCTCCAGAGAAGGGTTGAAACAATAATTACCCAGGGAAATTAATCGAGAAAATACGGTAATTTATTGCGAATTATCTTTCGTTTTAAAAAAAATTAAAAAATTTGACGCGTTTTCATCATATTAGTATATATAAATAAAAGAGACAATTATAGATAAAGAGAAAACTTTAAATTTAGCTCAAATATTTAAAAAAAATTTTTTAGCTAAAATGGGAGAACTTGAAGACAACTCAGATGAAAATAATTCCCCATCTACTTCCAATCTTCCACAAAATGCAATTGATGAAATTTTTAAAGCATACAAGTCCAATTGTAGAAAAGAACAAATTATTAAACGTTTTGGCATTGATTTGGCTACATTAGACAAAATTAAGCAACAATATGGTGTAAAACTAAGATTTAAACAGAACAAACAAAGCAGAAAACGAAGGCTTTCTGTTGATGATTTTGACAATGTTTTGAAGCTTTTGAAGCAAGGAAAGTCAAGGAAGGAGATTGCGGAGAGTTATAACGTTGAGCATGTTACTCTAGCTGCTTTTATCAGAAATACAAAGAAAAAATTGGAGGTTTATTTATTTATTTAAGAATTTTTAATGTTTTATAATTTTTAGGAAAAGACAAAACGTCCAATATTTTCCGATTCCTCTGACGGTGAAATTTCAGAGGAAGAGGATGCAAACATTATTGATGAAAAAGAGGACATTCCCGTCGAAAAGCAACAATTCAGGTTAAAATTTAATTTCCCTTTTTCTGTTGATTAAAAACTATCCCCTACTTTTCCCCAATTGTCCTATGTCTAATTGTCCAATTATCCCAATGGGTCATTTTATCTAATTAATACAACTTTGATGCTTCCTTTTTCTTTAGAATACTCCACTCTAACTTTCATAATCAAGAATCGCAGTCTGTGAAGTGTCCAAATGAATATTTAACTTGTCTTTTCAGGCTACAACTGTGTAAGAAAAAGGTTTTTTTAATTTTATATTTCTTTTAATATTTAATTTTCTTTTTAAAGGAAAATTTAGCCCATTCTCGTTTTCATTATAAATGTCCTGATTGTACCTTTAAATTACTCAAAATGCATTTTATTCCAATTATTTATTTAATTATTGATCATTTTTTGGATTGTAAAGAACACCTTGTTATGGAAAATATTCAACAAATTTTTCTTCAAGAAAGGTTATTTTTCTTTATTTACCAAGTTTATTAAAAAACAAGCCTTTATTTAAGCGAAAAATTCAAGTCTTTTCTTGGTGTAAATTTCAACCATGCTTATAAATTACCGAAAGAGGCGGAATTAACATTGTATTATTCTTTAAAAAATTTTTTAATTTTAATTAATTTTTTTAAAGCTTTCCGAGGATTCGTAACGCCATTAGAGGATGTTCTTTAAAGATTCCGGAATATCAAGTTGATGAATTATTAAAAGATAATTTAAGTTTAGTGGATGATGAAGAGGAGGAGGACGTTAATGAATTTTAAAGTAATTATTTTTATTAATCGGGATAAATTTGTTTTTAATATTTTTTACTGGGTAAGGTAGTTAACCACCAACCTGATGTATATGATTGTGAAGAGCTTGTTGAGTTGATTAAGATAAAAATCAACTCAATTCGGAGTAGAGTAAAGAAACCTTTTCATATCAAAACTAGAAAAAGGGATATATGTAAAAGGCAAAACTTAATTTTTAATTGAAGGGGGCTTTTAAGCATCGAAATGTTTCAAGTTTTAAGTGCTTAAATCTGTTACTCAAATATCGTTTTTTAAAGCATTGATTTTAATTAAATTTCCAATTTGGCAAACTTGTCGCTCTCTTTTTTCTCTTTCCTTCGTTAAAACCTGAAAAAGGAAGACAGAGAAAATTAAAAAAAAAAGAATGTAAATATTAGAGAGAAAAAGACTCAATTTCTTAACATTCACTTGCGCACTTTCCTCATGCTTGCACTTGATCACACATTTTTAAGTGTGCGCGACTCTTTAAAGAAAGACAAGAGAAGGTTGTTTGTTCACTTGCTTTTATATTCTATTAAGCATTCACTTTCATTTACTCAAAAAATGCGTGAAGGCTACTACCCCAAACCCAAAATTTTTAAATTTTATTTATTTTTAATTTTTACATTGGTTAATGTAACAGAATCTTTGATTGAAGGGGATTGGTCAAATTACCAAGATGCAATGGGTGAAAACGATCAAAGTTTGAAAAAAGGCGAAGAGATGGAGTTAAGCGATAATTACGTCAATAATGAAACTAATGGTGGTGAAATGGACGAAAATAAAAATAAAAAAAAGTGAAGGAAATAATAATGATGAAAAGGTTGAATTGTTAAGCAATTTAAGTAGTGAAAAAGGAGTTGAAAAAATTAAAGGAAAAATTAATGGGTTAAAAAATAAAAATGATGGAGTTCAAGGTGGACAGAATTTTTGATTTTTAAAATTTTTTTCTCTTAAAAAAGCGAAAATTAATTCTCCATTTGTGTCAGTAAAAGGAGTTTAAAAAATAATTAAAATTTAATAAATATATTCTGAAAAATTAAATCTAATAGGACAGTTTTCAGTCCTAAAGACCTTTTAATTAATATTTTCCAAAGGTGGAAATACCGAATTGATAAGCAAATTTCCTTTCCTGCGCAACCTGCCGGACAATAATATAAAGCAATTTCAAGAAATCACATTGAATAAAAATCTAACAAAAAAAGAGTTGTCAATACAGAGACAGAAATGGGCAGAGAAACAAAATTCTAATGTTATGGTAAGTAAAAAAAGTTGCAACTTTTCTTTCTAACTTCTGATTATTTTAAAGTTTAATTATTCCAAGCTTTTCTACTTTTCTAAAGGAAAAATAGTTTTTAATTAATTTTTAGAATTCTTTTTATGAATGGAAAGGGAGAATTGAAGCAAACAAAAATTCTGATATTAAGGAATTAGAAACCCGTCTAAATTCATACACCGAAGGCATTCAATCACTATACAAAAATATAAAGGTATTTTTAATCGTTAAAGCTTAAAAAACATTTCGCCAACTTTGAGAGTTTAGTATTTAAAGTTGGTTAAATTAAATTAAATATAAATAAATTAATTACTATTAAACAAAGATTGAGGTTTTTGTTTAATTAAAATCTATCCCTTCCTTTATTGTTTTTATTTATTTATTTAAGAGAATAATAAATAACAATGAAATTACTCGAAAACAAGAGTGCGAAAAAATAAATTCTTTATTAATTGGAAACAAATTGCGAGAAGATTTTACAAAAAATTTTCCAATGAAATTGGTAGATTTTTGTATGGAAGGAATTGAAATTAGACAAGAAGAAACTAAAAAGCAAAATGGAAGCAGCATAGCTTCTGAAGAAGAAATAATTGATAAACCAGAGGGTAAAAATAAAAATAAAACTTGGCCATTTTCTAAAAATACAAAACTTGAAGAAAATGAAAAAACAAAGAAAAAGGAAGGAGATGAACAAAACTTAAAACTTGATGAAGGTAAAGGACGTTAGAGTCTAGGAGTACACTTCACGATTTTTATAATAATCGAAAGAAATAAAAAAATTAATTTTTTATTAAGCTACACAAGATACAAAAAAGCAGGAAAAAGCAAATAATTCATCCTCCTCTAGCAGTGAAAATGTAGAAAAAGAAGTAAAGGAAGCAATTAAGGAGGAAGTAGAGGAGAAACTAATGGAAGGAAATAAAGACAAAAATGAGACGATTAAAGGGGATAAAGTTGAGGATGAAGGTTTTCTTAAATTATAAGAGGGATAAGTTCTTATTGCTGACACAATTAAATATTAATTTTCCCCCAACTATTTAGATCCATCATCTTCTGGTTCAGCCAGTAGTGTAGAAACAGAAAAGGACAAAAAAGAACTAATAAAAAAAGGGAAAAACAAAAAGGATAAAAACAAGGGTGGAGAAGAAAATGAGGATAAAAATACTTCATCAAGTAGTGGAGAAGAAGAAGGAAAAGAAGAAGAAATCAAAAATAATAAACAAAAAAAGAAGGCTAAAAAGCATAAGAAAAATAAAAAGAAAATTGCTATTTCTTCATCCTCTTCAGAAAATGAAGAAGAAGCTGATGAAAAAATGGTAATTAATTTGGGGATTTAGTCTTTGCAATGTTCCTCTCATTTTTTCAATTTCTATCGAGTGCTAAGTTTTTTGGCGTTTTGTCATTTTATTTATTTTTTTAATTTTAAAATTGACATTTGAGTATTTAAGGGAAAAACTGAAAAGAAAAAGCTTAGCATAAAAAAAGGAAAAAAAAGCAAGACTGAAGCATCTTCAAGTAGCAGTAATGTAGAGGATGAAAAAACAAAGAAGAAGAAAGACAAGAAGAATAGAGAGAAGAAAAGAAAAATAAAAAAAGGAGGGGATGAAGAAGACGAAGATGATGATGAAGAGAAAGAAGAAAAGAAAAAACACAAACATCATAAAAAACATAAAAAGAGAAATAATTCTTCATCTTCTTCCTCGGAAGATGAAGATAATTTAAAAAAGAAAAAAAATAAAAAACAAAGAAAGGAAGAGTGAGGGATGAGGGAATCGATGGGTGTTTGGATGTTTTGAAGCCGTAAACTTTGTTATGAAAAGGCTAAGTTTTAAGTTTGTATATATCAATAAATTTGTATTTTATTTTAAGTTTATTTCCTAGCAGTTCTTTTATTCTCTCCTTTTTTTCTAGTTTTTAATCAGTTAACAAAGGAACTCTTTTAATTGGCTAAATTTTAAAACAAAAAAGAATTCATTATCTAAAAAGCATTGTTTGAAGCTCCTTTGTTTACAAAATTTCTAAAAGGATCAGTAACGCCAACTCAACAGCTAACAACTGCTTACACTTCTTAAACATTTTTTTAAATTTATTTTTCCCCCCTAAATTACCCAACTTGCTTCAATTCCTACCCCAAACTTTGCGGACAATATTTGCGGATTTTATTTGTTTTATCACAATTCTGGTAAATAAATCAGAATTCTGATAATTTGCTAAATAAATATAATCCGCAAATGTCTCCCCCACTGCTTCAGTTTTGTGTTTAATTTTTTTTTAAAGTTTTTAAATTATTAAAAAAACAAAGTGAGTTACATTGATGTTTTAATTCACTTTTACATCCAGAAAATAATTTAAAAAAAATGCTTAAAAAATTGAATTTTTTCAACAAATATTTTCTGGTCTTTAAAGTAAAAGCTTTTATAGTATTTTCACTTATTATTTAAATATTTTTAATTTACATTTTATTTTTTAATCGACTCCACTTTTATTTTGTCATTTTGTTGTTGGCTTGGCGCTGTATCCAAATTAATTTTTATTTTAATTTTTTTTGTTTTTCTTTTTTCGGTATAAAAATTGTAAATAAATATATTAAGCAAATTTCCTTCAATCCACGTTGCAAATAATTAAAAAAACCTTTTTTGACAAAAACACCTCTAGAATGTTGTAAACAACTTTATAATGTGTAAACAAATGCCTTATAATTTTTAATTGTCAATTTCCTCTTCTCATCACAATAAAACAAAAATTTTTAATTTTATTGTATTTCCACTAGTTGAAGCTTTTGGACAGTTAATTTAATGTTAATAATTATGCCAACAAAACAAGAAATATTCTTAAAATATACCAAAACAAAAATAACCATAATTATTGTGTCTGTTATTTTTATTTATTTGTTAATGTTTAAACTACTTATTCATGAAAGATTCTACATTTATAATAATAATAACATCAAAAACTTTAAAATTATTTCAGAGAAGGAAACAAGACGATTATTAAGAATTGCTCAAATTGCTCCTCCAGAATTTAGTGTTCCTCCAAAAACATATGGGGGAATTGAACGTACAATTTCTTATTTAACTGAAGAATTAGTTAAAAGAGGACATGATGTAAATTAATATTAAGATTTGCGGACAATTTTATAAATATCAGAATTCTGATAATTAAATATCAGAATTTTTTTAATTTATCAGAATTCTTATTTAATTAATTAAATTCTGATTTCTAATTACCGGAATTCTGATATGTTGTAAAATGGCTGTAGTCCGCAAATGTTGTCCGCAAGTTTTATCGATATTTTAAGGTTACTCTATTTGCTACTACAGATTCCATTACTTCAGCTAAATTAGTGGCAAAATGGTAAGGGAATAAATTAATTTCAAAATAATTGCATAAACACAACCCTATTGATCAACACCAAACAAAATATAGTTGATTAAGGAAGTGTTGATCAATACAACAAATTACATTTGAATAACTAACTTTTTTAATAACAATATCCTTAAGGCCTGCATTTAAATCTGACCCTGTTCCTAAAGAAAGATATGTATGGATGTTCGATCAAGTCAGAAAAAATGCTTCAAACTTTGACATTTTGCACTTCCACACAGAGGATCATTTTGATATAGTTGATGAAATAATGAAAGAAAACAAATCGACATGTGTTGTGACAGTGCATGGAGCTATGGAGTTTTTTTTGTCTCTCAAAGCTTTTAAAAATATTCATAAAAGGTGGTACCCTACACTTGGTTTTGCACAAAATCAACTTCCCCTTATTACAATCTCTGACGATCAAAGACTTCATTCAACCGGAAAACCTAATTACATCGGAACAGCATACCACGGACTTCCTAAAAACCACTACAAGTTTATTGAAAAACCTGCGGGCAACAAACCTTACTTGGCATTTCTTGCTCGAATGGTTCCTGAAAAACAAGCAGAAATGGCTATAGAAAGTATTCTAATATTTAATATTTTAGTCTTTAACAGGCCTATTTCCCTTTAGTTAAATGTCCTTACTCCCCCCTTTTGTTCCTTTTTTTCAAAAGGCTGTAATTAAAATTTTTTGGGTGACGTGATCTAAACTAGTCCTTGGAGATTAATCATTCAATAATATTAATCTTTACAATTTTTAGTTGCTGTAAAAGTTGGACTTCATTTAAAGATAGGTGCCAAATTATACGACAGTCACAAAGACTATTGGAATAAAATTAGTAAATTAATAGAAAAGCATAAAAGCCTTGTTGAATTTGTGGGAGAGGTCAATGAAACTCAAAAAAAGTTAAATTTTCTTTTTAAAGTTTTTTAAACTAAATAGTGATTTTCTCGGTAATGCCATTGCTTTTCTCTTTCCAATTAACTGGGCAGAACAATTTGGTATGGTTATGATTGAGGCAATGGCTTGTGGAACACCTGTAATTGCTAGAAGAATTGGCTCTGTACCTGAGGTTTCTTTATTTAATTTAATTAATTTAATTATTTGTTTAGATAATTGAAGATGGAGTTTCTGGTATAATTTTTAAAACACTTGATGAAGGAATAGAAGCAATAAAGAAAGCAAAAATAATGAGCCGTAAAGCTGTTAGAGAAGCATTTGAGAGAAGATTTACAATTGAAAAGAATGTTGATAGAATTGAAGAGATTTATAATCAAAGACTTAAATTAAGAGAAGGTTAAAAACTTAAGTTTTACTTAACACACTTAAGATTTTAAAAATTACCTTTCTTTTGCTTAATATTAATTAAATGAAATGTTACATTATTTATATAGTAAAATTTATTTTAGTCTTTGTGATGCTTCTCAACAAGGAATTATATTTTTGTAAGCCATTTTATTTAATTTGGCTAAATATTATAAAATTATTTAACTTTTTCTTTACAATATCTTCTAGTTAGCCCAAAATTTTAATGTTTATTTAATTAGGGTTATATTATAAAAAATTTTATTTTTCAAATTATATTTAAATTAATCATTTTTAGAACATTAGGCTAATTATTTCAACATTGTTTTAATAAAAAAGGAACCTTTTTTTTAAAGAACCTTAAAAATAAATAAATAAATATTTCTTTTTAATAAAAAATAAAAAATTAATTTTCCTTTGCTTGTATAAAAAAATTAAAAATAAAAAAGAACGTCGACTATAAAAAATAAAAATATAAAATAAATTAGTTAATTAACCCTCTTATTTTTTTTAATAAACATTATCGTTCGTAAACATTTATTCTTGTTTAAAAAAAATTTGGAAATTTTGCCATTAATGAGCTATTTTATTTAAAAATTTTTATTTTTTAAATAATTATAAATTTTATTTTTTTTGGCATTCCGTTTATTTCATAAAAAATGTTTTAAAAAATTAATTAGAATAGAAGCCAAAAATAAATTTTAAAAAATTTTTAAATAAATTAAGCGTTTAACCTTATTTTTGATTAATATTAAATATTTGAAACAATTTCAAGTTTATTTATTTCCAAGTAAATTAACTATGTAAGTCGTAATGGGGTGTTTTCTTTATTTTTGCAAGTCAAGAATTGCTTAGACTAAATAGTTAAAACAAAGTTTATTAAAATACAATGGATAATTTAAACCTAATTTTAAACAAATTTTAAAATTTAGCTTTAAATTTTTAAAAAAATAGAATTTTTATTTCTAAACACAAAATTAACTAATTTTCCACTTTAAATAATTCAAAATGCTTTTACCCAATTTTCCAAATACAACATCCATTCCATTCCCTAACATACAACAAGGAGAAACAGAAGAACAAACTAATGGTAAAAGGAGATAATTTATTTTTTTAATAAAGATTCTTTTTTAGACTTTATTCGTTCTGTTTATACAAGCACTGCTATTGTTAGTTTTATTCTTGCAATGATATTTAATGGTTTCCTGATTTGGCTAATTATAATGAAAACACCTGCTCCTATGCTGGTTTATTCCAAATTATTAATGGCTCCTTGTTTGATGGTGAATTTAATTTAAATTTAATTAAGTTTACATTTATTTTAAGGACATTTGCATAGCTTCTTGTGGATTTCTTGTTCAACCTATTACAGTAAAATAAATAAAATTAAAAAAAAATTAATTTATAAAAAATTAAAAATATTTATTTGAAGTCAAAGCGTTAAAATTTTAAGACTTCTTAAACAGAAAAATAAGCCACAAATTTTTGGCTGATTTGAATCAGCTTCCAAAAATAATCATGTCCGGAATCAATAACAAGGCGTAATAAATTGTTTATTATTATGTAGAAGAAGTAAATTAATTAGAAAAATATATATTAAGTAAATCCATTTTTTGAAAGTTTTTTTTAATTATTGGAAAGTCTGGGTTTTAAAGAAAAAATAATTTAAAACAAGTAGAAGTGACTGTTGTCTAATACTTTAATTTAATTAAAAAAATAAACTTTAAAAAAGGTTGCATTTCATGGCTACTTTGCAATAATGCAAAACGGCTTCTTTCGCTTTCTTCCTAGACCTTATGATTATACGGTAAATTTATAAAGCTTTTGGGAAGAAAAATTAAAGATCTTACCTAAAATAACATGTTTAGTTGGATAAATCCAACTTCCAAAAATAAACGTCATCTAGACTGAAGAAAGCAAACTGATTTTTAATAACTCACATTTTAACATTCTTATTTAAAAAACTTAATAGGTTTCAAATTTTAGGAATTAATTTAAATAATTTATTTTAGTTACATATTTTAAACATTTTTTAATCATTTTAAGCTTGTTATTTTCTTTAGTCTTTAATTAAAAAAAGTTTTAAATTTTAAGGCAAATGTATTTTGGCTTCAAATGTTGCTTTTATTTGTTTGTTGTACAACCATACAATTTATATTTCGATATTACATGATAAGCAGGTATTTTTCTAATTTTATTTTCTAGTCTTTGTTTAATTTTCCTTTTAATTAGTGATGGTCATATTCCAACTAAACTTAAATATATAACTGGAATAGTCTTGTGTGTTCTTCTAATTGCCCATGTTGCTCTCCACTATGTTTCTGATTTTCCTTTTGATGATAAATTTGAAGATATGGCAATGTTAGCTCATTTGGTGGAACAAGAAGTTCACATTACCGGTGTTCGCTTTTCTTCATTTACTTATGCAGTTAGTTTTTAACAATTAAAAGAAAACAATCTTTTAATTACAGCGTACCACTCTGTGGCTTTTTCACTGTGCAATAATGATTTCTATCTTCTTAACCTGTTATGGCATAATTGCTGTAATTTATTAAAATTAATTATATAAAGAATTTTTTCTTTAAAAGTTTTGTACAATTGGAACAAGGCGTTATATAGCAAAGACTTGTGCAGATATTGGGGAAGGATTGGATAGTGCAAAGCGAAGTCGAATGCGTGAGTATAATCAGCAAGTAACGACTGCACTTCTTGTGCAGGTAAATTATTTTTGAAGGATATATAAAAGGTTGGAAAATGAGAAGGATTAAATGTCTATAATTAAGGAGCTAAAAACTCCTTGATTTTATTCTCCTTTTAAATAATTTAATCTGATGTAACATACATTTTAATTGCTTTTGGAATTATTTTCAAACCTTCAACTTTTGGCAAGGTTGCCCCATTGGCATATATCCAAAATTCCCGTTTGGATTTTTGAAATTTCTTCTTAAAATTGAAGAACAGGGTGGTTATTGCCCATAAACAAAAAATTAGAGAATTTTAATGACGGATTATTGAGTTAAAATTCTTTGAAATTTTAAAAAAATGCCAAAATTGACCTTGGCATATATCCAAAATTCCCGTTTGGATTTTTGAAATTTCTTCTTAAAATTGAAGACGAGATATTTATTGCCCATAAACAAAAAATTGGAGAATTTTAATGACGGATTATTGAGTTAAAATTCTTTGAAATTTAAAAAAAATGCCAAAATTGACCTTGGCATATATCCAAAATTCCCGTTTGGATTTTTGAAATTTCTTCTTAAAATTGAAGACGAGATATTTATTGCCCATAGACAAAAAATTGGAGAATTTTAATGACGGATTATTGAGTTAAAATTCTTTGAAATTTTAAAAAAATGCCAAAATTGACCTTGGCATATATCCAAAATTCCCGTTTGGATTTTTGAAATTTCTTCTTAAAATTGAAGAACAGGGTGGTTGTTGCCCATAAACAAAAAATTAGAGAATTTTAATGACGGATTATTGAGTTAAAATTCTTTGAAATTTTAAAAAAATGCCAGGATTGACCTTGGCATATATCCAAAATTCCCGTTTGGATTTTTGAAATTTCTTCTTAAAATTGAAGAACAGGGTGGTTGTTGCCCATAAACAAAAAATTAGAGAATTTTAATGACGGATTATTGAGTTAAAATTCTTTGAAATTTTAAAAAAATGCTAAGATTGACCTTGGCATATATCCAAAATTCCCGTTTGGATTTTTGAAATTTCTTCTTAAAATTGAAGAACAGGGTGGTTATTGCCCATAAACAAAAAATTAGAGAATTTTAATGACGGATTATTGAGTTAAAATTCTTTGAAATTTTAAAAAAATGCCAAAATTGACCTTGGCATATATCCAAAATTCCCGTTTGGATTTTTGAAATTTCTTCTTAAAATTGAAGACGAGATATTTATTGCCCATAAACAAAAAATTGGAGAATTTTAATGACGGATTATTGAGTTAAAATTCTTTGAAATTTTAAAAAAATGCCAAAATTGACCTTGGCATATATCCAAAATTCCCGTTTGGATTTTTGAAATTTCTTCTTAAAATTGAAGAACAGGGTGGTTGTTGCCCATAAACAAAAAATTAGAGAATTTTAATGACGGATTATTGAGTTAAAATTCTTTGAAATTTTAAAAAAATGCCAGGATTGACCTTGGCATATATCCAAAATTCCCGTTTGGATTTTTGAAATTTCTTCTTAAAATTGAAGAACAGGGTGGTTGTTGCCCATAAACAAAAAATTAGAGAATTTTAATGACGGATTATTGAGTTAAAATTCTTTGAAATTTTAAAAAAATGCTAAGATTGACCTTGGCATATATCCAAAATTCCCGTTTGGATTTTTGAAATTTCTTCTTAAAATTGAAGAACAGGGTGGTTGTTGCCCATAAACAAAAAATTAGAGAATTTTAATGACGGATTATTGAGTTAAAATTCTTTGAAATTTTAAAAAAATGCCAAGATTGACCTTGGCATATATCCAAAATTCCCGTTTGGATTTTTGAAATTTCTTCTTAAAATTGAAGAACAGGGTGGTTGTTGCCCATAAACAAAAAATCAGAGAAACTTTTTACCTATTTTTGATTTAATTTTTTTTTAATTTAAGGCAATATTACCAACAATTGATGTACTTGAATTAGCATTTCAAACGCTTTCACCAATCTTCTTTCCCAAAAATCATGCTATTCGTTATATGATTTACACTGCTATTCCACTCTATTTTATTCCTGTAATTTTAATTAAATTAATTCTTTTAAATTAAAAAAAGGTTCTTAATCCAATCGCTGCAATGATTCTAGTTAAACCATATCGTCGTGCTGTTTTGAATATGATTGGTATTTTAAAGGGAAGGGTTGACTCTATTTGGAGTGCACAACAACACCGTTCTACTGTTGGGCCAAAAGTTACGAGTTCAAATGAATTACTGAAAAATTAATTTAAAGAAAATTGAAAAAAGAGAAAAATCAGAAATTCTTGAACTAAAAAAAAATTTTTTTTTGGTTAAAAAGACATTTGAAAATTTTAATTTCTCTTCAACAATATTTCACATAAAATTTTAAATTTTATTTCCAAAAAATAAATTCTATCTTTTTTATATGATTTAATTTTTAAAATATAAATAAATTAGTAAATACATCCCTTTATTTGTTTTTTATTTAATTCGCCTTATGAATAATTTGTAAATTCTTCATAAAGAAACAAAACATTTTTCACTAATTGTAGGTTCGTTAAATTGTGTGTTTTATTAAAGGGGAAACAAAAAATAAATTAACTTCTTTTTTATTTAAAAAATTAAAAAAAGAAAACTCAAATAAAGAAAATATAAAATGAAGTATAAAATGACTAAAAAAATTAAAAACTAATAAAATTTGTGTTTTACTTCTCTGATTAGATTAAATATGAATGACTCGCTTTTTGAAATATATTTTTTGTTTTTATAATGCTGTTGAAGTTGAAACCAAAAAATTAAACATCTTTAACTATTACTACATATCACCACCGCCTTTTTCTTTACGGCAATAGAGCTCTTTAATAATTATAAACTTTTTTTGTAATTAAAAAATAATTAAACCTTTTAAAGTTTTTAATTCTTCAATTAATGCCTAAAAAAGGGGAAATTAAAAAATTTAATATTTTTCAAGAAATTAACCTTATTTTGATTTTCGAGCACTGCTACCTTTAAAAAAAATTTATTTTTTAATGTAAACTTTAAAAATAAAAAACCCTATTCTCCAGGCATTTTACATACTCTTTTTTCTTTCGACGACATTCTTTTGCTGCTTCCCTTAAAAAATAGGAAAAAAGAAATAAAAAAATTTTTTCCTTTAATTTTTGAGTTTTCTCGGTAAGAAAATATTCTCTACAAAATAAGGGTAATTTATTTAAAAATTAATTTTCCCTTTATGTTAAATTAAACAAAACTTTACCTATTCTTAAGTAGACGAACCTGCCTCTTTCGATTCGTTTCTTCATTATCCGACCTGTGCGGGATGCTAATTTAATAAGAAAATCGCATCGCATTTGCCTTTAATTTAAATAAAAACTTACAGTGAAGTAAGGGAAGCTGATCCTTGTCTATTGCCTTAAATTAAAAAAATAATTATTTAAAATTATTTAAAAGTGTCAGTAAAGCTATAGACGAGATGGTCAATAGAAAAATGAAAATTTTAAAAAAGAAAAAGCTACCAAGTCCACCACCATGATGTTGTTGATGAGCAAGTCCAGAAGGAGGAGGAGGCCCTCCACTTGCCGTTGATGCATTATTATTGTTTCCAATGGCTGTTAAGGAAGATGAAGTAGACGAATTTGAAGGAGGGGTTTGTTGTTGTTGTAGTAAATGATGAGCAGCTGCTGCTGATTGATGCTGTTGACGGTTATAAGTTGTTAAAAGATTATTTTGCCAATCTAAAATTAAATAGAAATAATTCAATTAAAATTAAAAATTTACCGTTCTGGGAAAATGTAACGGATAATGATTCAGGTACAACAGCACCTGTTTTTAAGCCTAACATTTCAAGATTGTTTACTGCATTAAGCTTAAAAAAATTAAAAAATTTTAAATTGAATGAATTAAAAATTGCAACGTCATTAAAAGTTGAAATTATAAAATTAAATTAAAAAAAAAGTATAAAAACAGATGTTAAAACAATAAAATATTCTAAATAGACAGAAAAGATTCAAGTTGGTAAATTTAAAAAGTTTTGCCTAAAAATGAATATTCACTATAAAATATAAAAAGAAGGAAGAGACAAAAGAGTAAAAAAATAATATTCTAGTAAAATAAATGTAACAAACTAGGGGTTGTGCCGCTCTCATCTGGGGTTGTGGCTGTGAAGGAATTTCAACCGATGGTGCTCCAGTATTATTATGAATCCTCTGGGCAACATTAGTCTGCTGTTGTGGAGCAATTAAGTTTAACTGTCCTAATGAGAGATGCGCTTGGGTAGGAGAGGCGAGAAGATGCGTTTGAGCTCCGACTGGGTTTGGAGTTGAACAGACCGCTGCTGAGGAAGAAACACCAACTCGAAGTGCTAAAAACAGGAATTTAGAAAAGGGCTTTCGAAAATCTAATACTTGGAAATTTTTAATTTTTTAGGTTTTAGTTTAAGTCAGAGCTTTTAATGCAACTTTTAAATTACATAATATATATTATTTGAAAAAATTAGTTAAATATAAATTTAAAATTTAGCTAAATGCGAGTGTTACTGGAGTGTTGACCAATATTTTTGTAAGCTAATCACATTAGCTAAATTAACTCTATCCTGATTAAATTTTAAAATCTTTACGGGTAGTAGATGCAAGCGGCGGCGGGGGAGGTGGAAGAGGAGGAACATTTTTTAGTCCAATATTATTTTGTGGAGGCAAGTTCCTGATTAAATGAGCGACTCCATTATTTGTTGAAATAAAGGTTGAAGTTGTTGAATTATCATCGGGGGAATCATTAGCTAAAAATTGTTAGTTCAATTAAAATATAAAAAGTCAAAAACAAATTTGCTGTTGAACATTATCATTTCTAAGCATTTCAACCGATATAGATGATCCAGCTTCGTCCATTTCCTTTTTTAATTGTTTATCACCAACAGTCTCCAAATCTTTGAGAATCATTCTAGAAATTGGGATTAAAAAAAAAAGGTAAAATTTTTTTGGTCAATAAATATGGTAAAAAATATGAATTAATATATTAATTAAACTTATTCTAATATAAAAAGGTTCTTCAGTATAAAAACAAACTATTGTTTTCGTGTTTTTAATATTTTAAATAAGACCTATATGAGGGCCGACGATTCAACTGCTCTCTTCGTTTTCGAGCTTCTTCCTCATTAACAATTTCTTCAACGCCAAGTGTAGATCGCTACAAAAATTTAATTTAAAGGGAAAAATAATTATAATTTTTTTTTGCTTTAAAATTAAAAAGCTTTAGAAAATTAAGTTTAGGTAGGGGATTCTTTATTCACACAAAATCAAAGTAAATACCGGATCCCGTAATTCAGAGCTATGATCATTAATACTACTATCCTGTCCCGAAAGAACATGAACCGGATTACTGGTATTTCGTGGAAATGAGGTCGAATCCAATGGCATTTTAGTAATAAATTGTAGAATAATTAATTAAAATAAATCACAATATGATCTCATATATTCTGAAAATTAAAAACACTACATGATTTTAAGGTATTTTGTATAAATCTCATTTGTCAATGACAACATAAAAATATTTAAATAAATTATTTAAACAACAGAAATTAACTCAAAATTATCCATTAATAAATTAATTAAAAAGAAAATAAACTTTAAAAGATTAAAAATTTAGTCTAAAAATATTTAACCTACTCAAAGTTAAAAATTAATTAATTTGTAAATATGTAGAATCCGTACCAATTTAAACTGCGCAATTATAATTTAAGTGAAACACTATTACACCACCACCTTGTTGCTACTTTTACTTTTTTTATAGTTTAGCAAATCCAAATGACGTCAGAGGGAAAAGATTAGGGAACTTATGAGAAGGAAAAGAATTAAAGATAAGAAGAAACAGACTACGGAGAAGAGAAAAGATAGAAAAAAGAAGCAAAACGATTGCAGACAAAATGTCAACCGTTACAAAATGACAAGGTGTAAAACTTGATGGAAGAAAATTTTAGAATATTTCATGGGTAGGGTGTTTATTGTTTTCGGTTATTTACAATACAATTTAGACTTATTTTTGAAACAAAAAATTTAGATAAATAATTTATTTTCCCAATTTTTAAGTGGTTGTACAACTAATACTCTTCAATAAACAAAATTTATTTTACAATTTAAAACTTAAAAAATTATTTAAAGCCATTTGAATACTTCTTCCGTTTTTTCCGTCTCTTTTCAATAAATGCACTTCCCCTGTTCAATAAACTGTATTGTTGGAAGTGTAGATGGGCCATTAACAACAAATCCAGCATCAGAACATTTATTTTTTGGTTGAATTATTATGTAATTTGGAAGTAAATATGTATTTTCTGATAATTTTTGAACGTTCCAAATTGATTGAATTGTTTGCTGAAATTTTGGAAATTATTAATTTTGAACCTGGAGAAATGAAAATTTTATGTATAAAGGAGGAATGTGTTAAAATAGAGGGGAAATTAAATTCAGTGCTAAACAGCGAGCACATTTGGGACACCCTAGTACAAAAAACTGCATAAATATAAAGTTAAAAACAATAAATAAACTTACTCCCGGATAGAGCTCTAATTTGAATTTTATAGAACATGCTTTAGAGTTGCCATTATTAACAAAGTTTAGAATAAAGTTTGCACCCTCTGTCCACTTATCTCGTAATTCAACCGAGCAGTTAATAGACTCATTACTTCCGTTAATAGGAACTGGTCCTCCATTAATTGGAGAACTTTCAGTAGGCGAGTAATCTCGATTCTTTTCACATTTGCATTTCTTTAAAAAAAATTAAATTTCAATTATCACTTTATTTTACCCTTTTGTTTCCATTATTTTTAGGCGGTTTAGTAGCTTCGGAATTTGTATTTGGCTGTTCTGGTTTCGGTTCATCATTGCCACCGGGATATTTTTCCCCATTATTATCACTTTTAGGGGGCAATTTAGTTGTTAAGCTGATTTTAGGGTTTCCTTCGGGATATCCTTTACTATCCTCGTTTTTGCCAGGTTTATCATCTTTTTTTTTATTATCAGATCTGTTGTCTTTATCGTCATCTAAAGGTGATTTTGTGGTCGTTTGAATATTGACTGGATTTACTTGGGGATATCCATTATTACTATTTGAAGGTGATTTTGTGGTTGTTTGAATATTGACTGGATTTCCTTGTGGGTATCCATTATTGCCATCACTATTTCCTTTGTTGTCTTTATCATCATTTGAAGGTGATTTTGTGGTCGTTTGAATATTGACTGGATTTCCTTGTGGGTATCCATTATTGCCATCATTATCTCCATTATTGTTTGATGGTGATTTTGTGGTTAATATATTTCCTCCATTTCCGTTGTCAGAACCAATGTTAGGGCTTCCATTGCAACTAACTCCTGTATTCATAGATCTGAGCTTTGTCTTGACTAAACGACCAGAAGTAGCTAAATGGGAGTCTTCTCCTACAAGAGATGCAACAGTGTTTGGTAAAAGTGCTGCAGCTCCTTCTCCTTTATTTTCTATTGCCCAATTGAGATATGACATATTGTTTTTATCTAGAAACGACCACCATTCTTTAGTTGAAGCTTCATCTACATTACCACCACCACTAGCATCAACAGTTCCATATTCAGTTACAAATACACATTTATTCTAAAAAAAGAATTGTTTTTATTAATAGTTGATTAAATATACATTATTTAATGCAGTCTGAGCTTTGTCCCTTATATTCTGTTTATGAGTAGCTGCATAAAAGTGTAATGTATAGCAAAGGTTTGTACCAGATACAGGATTGTTTGTAGCAATATCAACATCTTGTGACCATGTAGTTGTTCCAAGTATAATAATATTATTTTTATCAATTTTTCTAATTGTGGCGACTATCTTCTCATGATATGCTTTAACACCTGACCAATCTACTTGAAGAGGTTCATTGAATGTTTCATAAATAATATTTGGATATTTAGATCCATAATTTGTTGCAAAATAAGTAAAGAATTCAATCTACATATTTAATTAAAATAAGCTCCTTAAAAAAGATTACCGCTTTATCCAAATAATTTGGAGCTTCTTCAGTGTGAAAGTCAATAATAACATACATATCCAATTGAATAGCTGCTTTTACAACAGCCTCCACTTTATCACGTTCAGTTATTGGAGCTTCTAAATAACCTGGTCTTTGACATCCTTTAGAATCTACACCCATTGCTGCTCTTACAACATTTGAATTCCAATTACATTTAAGAATTTTCAAAGTATCATAATTATAAAAGACTTGTCCTTCTGCACAATTAGACCAAAAAAGGGACATTCCAACTAATTGAACAGGTTGTCCATTACTTCCCAATAATTTAGAGCCTTGAACAGATAATTGGCCATAAGGGGGAGATGCTCCACAAAGAGAGAAAAATAGTGGAAATAATAGAAGTATAAAAGACATTTTTTAAATTCTTCTAAAGATTTTTTAAATAAATACAAATTGGTTAATTTCCTTTACTTAAATATTCGAAGTTTTAGAAATTAACTAAAGTTAATATTAGCTTAATGTTTAAACATTTTTATCGTTTTTTTCTCTTTAAAAATTATTTAAAATTTTAAAAAGCGTTTAAGTAAAATTCCACGTTTTCAACCTGTCCACGTTTTTCTAAATAATTTACACATATGGATTTCCGCTAAAATCTTTAATGGCATAATTACTTTAAATTTGAGAGGTAAGAATTTTAAATTTGCAGATACAATTTTTCTAGTTATGTAAATACTTTATTTAAATTTTGACTTGTCATCAGTAACCGGAAATATTAAAATTAATTAAATATTTTATAATAATTTAATCAATTGCGTTTTAACCTATTAGCTTTATATATGTCGATTAATTGGTAACTTCAGCTTTGTAAGGCTGAACGACTATAAAAATCAGAGTAAATAAATTTAAATATTTTGTATTTTCTACATAATATATAAATTTTCAAATTATTTTGTATATGTAGAACATAATTTTACGATGTTTCGGGATTAGTTGAATGAAGGTTTGCCTTTAATTTTTGTAAGGTTAGCTAATTGCTAGACCTAATACGAAACAAACAGTAAAAAATAGTTTTTTCATTTTTATTCCAAATTATTGTAAATTTATATCAATTTTGCCAATCACAAACAGGTCTCCATTTTTTATCAAAATTGGGTTCTGGGGAAAGATCTTCCATTTGACATTCAAGAATTTTTTCCAAATTTTTAAGACAGGGCTGAAAATATTTTTAATAAATTATTGAACAGGGTATTAACTTGATAAGAGAAAATTGAGCTCATGTCGCATGTTGGCACATCTCCTCTACAAAAACTTGCACATTCAGAGGGAACACCTTAATTTTGTTAAATCATTTTGTATTTATTAAAAAACTTAAGTTTAATGGTTAAAATAAACCTTTTCGATTACAACATTCAGTATTATCGTTTGCATCTGAATAAATGGGATAAAAATAAAAAACTTAAATCCAATAAATAATTTAAG
This sequence comes from Meloidogyne exigua, assembly GCA_018905775.1. Lineage (NCBI taxonomy): Eukaryota > Metazoa > Nematoda > Chromadorea > Rhabditida > Meloidogynidae > Meloidogyne > Meloidogyne exigua. The sequence goes on along the minus strand of JAGUQR010000195.1, from coordinate 125,588 downwards.
AACCTGCGGCACAATATGTCCAAATAGTCAATTGTGTTATGCATTTTAACCCTAAGCCACTCCCGAGCTAAAATTTTACTTTAATATAATCTTAATAGATTAATTTTTCTTGCATCATTTGCTGTAGTATTGTAACCACATAATGGAAGACAAAATCTCATGTCACGGTCTCCTACCTTTGAATAAAAAAAAATTTTTAATGTTTTATTTCCTTACAGTTCTACAGCAGTTTTGTATACGTCTATGATGGGCATTTGCACAACTACATTTACACTGTTTAGCTAAAAGTTTTGCCTGAAAAATTTAATTGAGAAATTTTCTCAACAAATGGAAAAAAGTTACCGTATTTATTCTATTAGTTGCCCTGCCTCTATTAGTTTCCCCGCCTCTATTAAATACCCTCTCCAGAGAAGGGTTGAACAATAATTGCCCAGGGCAACTAATAGAATAAATACGGTAGTTCTCTTTTTACGCCAAAAGTATTGCGTCTAAATTACCATGCCATTTAGTCTTATCCTAACAAAAATTTATTAAATAAATTTCAAAAGCCCCAAATATCTTTCCTCATAGAATTTAAATACTTTAATAGATTTTCCATAACAAAATCCTTGCTTTGAATGTTCATGACAAAAATCTTTTTCTTCTGGACATAGAACTTTTAGTTCTGCTGTAGTAAGTGGAGAAACTGGCGAAGATGCTATTGGTCTTATTGCACAAATAAATAATAAAGCAATTATTGTAGCTAACAGGCCTATTGCAAACATTCTGAATAAAAGAAAAAATTGTTTTAAAATGTTGAAAATAATAAATTTCGACGGTAAGAGAAAGGGAACGGTCTCAATAATTGAAGAATAGTTACCCAAAAATAACAAAAATAAGCCTGAACCCTGAGGATCTAATGATACAAAAATCAGCCTTTTCGGCGCCACCTTATTAAAAAACTTATTGTTAGTTTAAAGTTTACCTGTTAGTGTTGAGCCTAGACAACTTATTTATTCTTTTCACACACTTTTGAGATAAATAATTGGTATATTGACAGTTTTGTTCTAATAATGGATCAGAAAATGAAGGAGAATTTTTATTAATTGTTTCTTGTTTTTCTATCTGCTGCTGCTGTTGACCTTCTTCGATTAATAAAGAAAGACTTTTTTGGTTATCAGGAATGATCAATGATATTGGGGGAATGCGATTAATTTCATTAAAAGAATTTTTGCTGTTAATTTTTGATTTAATTTGTGCAGCTAACATTTTTATTTATTTAATTTTTCAGCTTTAAAGATTTAATAAATTAACAAAAAAACAGTAGGTAACCAAAATCAATCTTCTTGAAAAAGTTTTAAACAAAATATTTAAATATAACGATTTTTAAACTTTTTAAACTTCTACTCTTTAACATAAATAATTAAATATAAAATACACACTATAATGAATTAAGCATCAAAAACTCTTTAATAAAAATAAAATTAGAAAATCTTGTTTTTATAATCTTTTTGTTTCATCTTGGAAGAGTTAAAAAAATAAAAGGATTTTTTTAATTTTATACTTTTGCTAAATCTAAATAAAAAATGGTAAAAATATGATTTTATTTTTTTTAAATTAAAGGTTAAATATCTAACAAAATTTAAATTTTTAATTAATCCAGGTACCCTCCAATACATCAATTAATTCATAAAGATATTACTCTCCTTTCTCTATAAAGGTAAATCATTCTTAAAACCTTTTATAGTCTCTAAGTTTGTGACTTTTCCAAAAATAAAACATTGATTAAACAAAAAGCAAAAAAAAACTTTTTTTTTTTTTATTAAACTTAACATATCCAAATATACATATTTTTAATTATAGATATTTAAATTTAAAATTAAATTTATTTTTATATTTTCTATTGTTTTATTTAATTTTCTAAGAAGTAGTTTATGACATTTTATTTTTTTATTTATTAAATTATTCCTATTGTTATAAAAAACTAAATTAGTAAACCAAAATTAATTTTTTTTTGTGCCAAAAATGAAACAAAAACGTACAGATGTTTGATATGTTAATTTTAAATTACTCTACATATTTTCACATTTTCTTTTCTCTAATAAATAAATAAAAATTAATTTTCTTGTTATTAAATTTTTTTTAAATTATTTTTATTGTTATGGTAACTTTGTTAAATTAAAAATAAATTAAATTAATTTATTTAGTAAAAAACTTTTCAAAAAAAATATATTTTACATACTATTTTGTATTGCAAGCATTTTAAATATTTTTTTTTAACAAAAGAATATTTAAATAAAAACAAATGAATTAAATTAGAGCATTAAGTTTTCTATTAAGTTGCATAATATTAATTATTTAATTTAGTCATTTATTTAAATAAATATAAATAATTTTAGTTGAGGGTATGTGGGTATTTGTTGTTATTTTTGTAAGTCAATTCCTAGATTGACTAATTAATTTATGATTTAGTCTTCCTCTCGTATTAAATCCGGTTGAATTTGTACAAAATCTTGGTAGTAAAAATATTAATAAAAAACGGCGCATTAAAGGTCAAAAGTACCAGCAACTTTTAAACACCTCCTTTAAGTATTTTGTTTAAATTAAGTTAAAAAATCAGCTCTTTATTGCCTTACGAGTATTGCAAGGTTGTTGACCTACTATTTAAATTAGCTTTTTAAGAAAATTATATTTTATTTTTTAGCCTTTTCCCAATTAAAATAAGAATAAATTTAAGCATTATAATTGCCAAAAATTATTTTAAATATTTTATTCAATTAAAATAAATTTATTTTTAAATTTTGGTTAAAATGGAAACATTTATTTTAAACCTGATAAAACATTTTTAAATTACGCATTAAAAAGCTTAAAATTTTATTTAAAAAATTTAAAAAGCTTCAACTACTAATTAAGCTACAAAATAGTGATAGGAAGAACTTTGTAGTCTATTCATTCTTTTTGAAGTCGCATCAAATTAAAAAGCAATTAATTGTATTCAAACAATAATTATAACACTCTTTCTTCTCTCAAGTTTATCTTAATCTGATTTTTTTTAAGCACGCTTGTTTAATAAAGCCTCAAACAGGCTCCCCTCTGTTTTAATTTTTAAGCAATTTTATTGGTATAAATTTATTAAAGAGAGTTAATACCATCATGTAAAAATTTAATTATTATTTATTCAGTGTATCCAAGGTACGTATAATTTATTAGATATTGAATAGAAAAAAAATGAAAGATTTTTTTTTGGTTGGCAAACAAAATTTACTTAATATATTTTAAATGAATTTGAAAAACTTTAAAATAAGGCTGATTTATTTCATTTTTTTAATTTTGAATTTTATAAAATGCATTTTAAATTGAATTAATTGACATTATAAATTACTTTATTTATTTTAATATTCCTCATATTTTATTTTTTAATTTTCTCATTGTCAGCAAAATAAGGGGCTAATTGGCCTCGTCAAAAAGTAATTTTATTAAGACTGGTATTCTATTAAAAACGCCATTATTTTAGAATAATACTGTCGTCCCTAATTATTGAAATCCAAAGGGAATATTTGATCAAATCTATGGACGATTAGCTCCTCAAATTCTTCGAATTAAACCCAAAAGATTGTACATTTTTTAAATAAATTACCTTTTTCTTAATGGAAAAGATCGCTACCAAAAAATATACAATTTTTGTCTCAACTTTCATACAAATTTAATTTAATATTTAATTTAATTCTAAGAATTATTTAAAAAAGAATTTTTAATTAGACAGTAAATAAGCTAAAATATATAATTTTGATACAAACTATAAACATCTGTCACACCCTTTTCTGCCTCATTGTCAGTAAAAAAAATTTTCAAATTTTGTGTTAAAATACTACAATAAATACTAAGGTGCGTGTGAGAAGAATAGGTTGACATAATAAATAAATTAAAATTAAAATAAATTGGCAATTTTCATTAAAAAAAAATTTTTTCTTTTCCCTTTTTAATGAAAATTGTTATTTCTTTTCTTATTTTTTTTCAGTTGTTAGGTAACTTATTTATTTATTTTACTGATAAATGTAAATATACTCATTAAAAATACAAACCAAACAAAAAATTTTAAAATTATAAAGTTTATTTTTTTTTTAATGGGAAACTTATTGTATTGTTAAAGTAAATTAAAACAAGTTTTTTAATGAGCATTAATATTAGACATTTTCATGTTGAATTTGAACAACATTTTTTTGGCATTTTGTAAGTTAAATTAGTGTTAAAAAAATGTTTAATTTAAAGGATCATTAACCATGTTTTTTCCATATTTTCTTAATCACTATTTTCTCTCCAATTTCCTCTTTAGTGCATTAAAACAAAATTTGTTCCCCTAGGATTAATAAACATTTTAGAAAATTGTTGCCATAGACATAAATACCCTTTAATATATATGTAAGTATTAATTATTAAAACACAGACATTTCACTACTTTTAATATTTTTAAAGTTAATGCATTAAATATTTCATATAAGTGCATTAAAAAGCGATTTATAAATTTAATCAGTTTTTAGTTAAATAATCTATGCAATTTTTTTCATTTAATTTTTTATTTCCTAGTATATGTCCTTATTTTGAAATCTTTAATATTATTCATTTTTTGAATCAAATAGTAATTAAGTTTTAAGTTAACTCTACCCCTTTAATTGAAACTTTAACTAGTTAAATCAAGTTTTAAATTGAAGCTTTGTTCAAGTTGCAAACTTTTTACTATAAAAGCTTCTAGTTTTCTCTTTTAATGTTTATTCTGATAGACTTAATATTCTGTAAGAATAAAACTTAAGTCTATGAAACATTTTAAAATCATTATTTTCCTTTTTATTTTCATTAATTTTCACAAATAAATAAGAATAATTACTTAAATTTAAAGAATTAAATTGAACTAAAACTTTTTAATGCTATTCAAACCTTTAAACGTTTTTAACAACAGTCTAGACTCGTTTTCTCACTTATCCACAACTATTCCAACAACCTCAACCTCTAAACTATTAAATAATGTTACTACACAACAGAATAGTTCAGAAAATATTTTTCCAACAGATACATCAACTTCACCCTCTGAATTTTCAAACAATCCAAAAAACAGCCTTTTTCTTTTATATCTGGCCCAAATGCATCAACTTTTTCAACAAAATACAGAAAATGCTGAACTAATAAATCAGGCCATAATTATAGAAAAGAAAGCAATAACTAATGCTTTAATTAAAATAAAACAACAAAAACCAGGAATTGAATATTTAACTGACAAGAATGAAATTAGTCTATCTGGGAAAGGAAAAAAGTGAGTTTAATTCACTGAACAAATAAAAATAGAGTAGTAAATGAAGATTAGTCAAAATTCTCTTTGACTTCCAAAAATAATACTCCAGTCTTCAACATAAAAATTAATTTTACTCCACGAATAAATTTTTAATTATTTCCGGTAATTAATATTACAAAATTACCAAATATCCTATTAAACTTGGTTAAATAACTCAAAGCCCTTTTCATCAACACTATATCAATCTAATACAAGAATATCAACATTGGAAATTTTATTAAAATAAACTTTGCATAATATTAAATTTATTAAATAATGAACTATTTAAGTAAGGTCGAAATTTAATATTTTCGTATATGTTATGGAAGCTCTGAGGTATGGTATTTTTGGAAGTCAAGGCAAACTTGACTATTAATTGTTTAAATTTTTATTAAAATATCAACGTAGCCTCAGCGTAATAAAATAAAATAAATATTAAAATTGTAGAATTTCTTCAACCCTTTTGCGGTCTATTGAAAAACCACCCTTAACACAAACTGAAGCTAACAAAAAGGACTTTTTTACCCGTTGCGGAATAACTTGGACATATTTGACTTCCACAAGTTCAGTAGCTGAATTTGATGATTTTAGACGTCGACATCAGGTAATTCTATTAAAAATAGATCTAAAATAGTTTAAATTTGAAGGTCTCAAAAAATAGACATGTTGGCTATGGAATTCGTTATGCTTGTACTAGAAATGCAAAAGCAAGGGATAATTGTCCTTATTTGTTGTTAAATATACCAGGTTTGTAATTGGAATAGATACTTTAATTGTTATTTGAGACCAATATACTGTAACCTTGAAACTTTCAATTTTATTAGGCTAAGGTTAATTGTAAGAAAAATTGTTCATTAAACAAGAAATAGCATACAAAATGAAGAGATTTCAATGCCACCGTCTCTCTTAATTTTATATACTATTTCTAGACAAACTTTATTTAAATAAACTTAATCATTTAAAGGAAACAATGGTGTTCAACATGTGTATTGTCGTAATAATCATACTCATCCAATTCGACATATTCGCTCAAGAAACAGAAGTTAGCTTCTTAATTATTTTTTGTTTGTTTGTACAAAATGTATAAAATAAAAATTGATAATAAATGATTTTATTGAAAAAAAAATCTTCATCTCAAATGTTAACCTTAGTATTTGACAAACTCTTTAATTTAAGGAGGCTTGCTTTAATTTTTGCTTCAACTCAAATATATTTTTATTAAGGTAGTATCGCTTGATACATTTGGAAGCATAAGGGTTATAAAATAAATAAATTTGAAACGTATGAAAAATTCCATTTAATAATATATTTATTTATTTAATTAATAGTCATTCGATACAAGTTCGCCATTGGTTCGTATATTATTTTTGGGAGCCAAAGTTTTGGCTAATGTAAGCTTAGACGGTTCAGAATGTTTTAATTAATTTAGACTTAAAGAGGACTTAAAGCGCAAAAGGTTGAAAGAAATATTTCATATTTGATTGTAAAGTTTATTAAAAAGTTTATTTCCCGAATAAACGTTGCTTCACAAATAAATAGTTTTTATAAACACCACGTCTCATATCTCTGCTCAACAATAAAAGAAGGAAAGCTTCCTGTACGTGAAATATTGTGCCAAAAAATTGGGCCAATTTGGACATTACAATTGTTAAATCAAAATTTCCGCCAGTATCTAAAGTTTGAAGATAGAAAGGAAAAAATAATTTTTAACCTATAAATCTTGAAATTGGGTATCTCGCATTAGCCAAAAGATAAGGCAATTGACTAAAAAAGCAAAGCAAAAAAAGGCGAGAACGTTCAAATGCCAAATTAGCATAAACAATTTCTTCTTTCTGTTCAACAATGTTTTTGCTTCTAAGAGTTAAATTGTTCTTTGTTAAGGATGAATTTTTGGATAAAGAGTTGGCAACGGTAATAGTTTTTACAATTGAATTTACATGAATTGTTGGAACTAAAACAATTAAAATTTAATTATTAAATATGTTAATTGAGACTTTTAATTACTAATTTTCTTAATTTCACCTTTTTTAGTCTTCAGTTTCCGTCCAACAAATTCCCGAAAAAGTTTGAAGAAACAGGCTATATACAAAAATATTGGTAAATAAATAATTGTCATATAAATTTGTTCAATTTTTTCATATATCCAATCATCAGGCAATGTAGCAAGCATCTTCTTAAATTAAAAATTAAATTTTTAAAAAAAATGAGTAAAGTTTAATAACAGGTGGAATCCCTGTAGAAGGCTCAAAGTAGTCAACAACATTGAGGCAATGAAATGGCCTTCTTTGTTCAAACCAATTTGAGTGTATTGAATAAACAAAACCAATAAATAATGTAACTGTTATATAAATTCTGTTTTTACTGAAAAATAATATTTTTTTAAATTAATTTTAAAATCTTGTTTCTGTAATATTTTTGGAAATCAGATATTCAGATTTTTATTTATTTAAAGTTCCTTAACTTTAAAAAATCGGAGGAATTTAACTAAATATTTTACACAAAAATAAATCTAAAAATAAAATAAACAATAAAACCAGTAAAATTAATAAAAATCAAGTGAAGACTAATAGACCCACTTTTTATCAAAAATAATGTTAAACAAAGTTCCGTGTGTATCCAATACAGCCATTGAACGATTTAAAGCCAGATGCATGTAAAGAAAATCTATACAAAAATTGACAAATCGAAATAAATAAGCATCCAAATTGTGAGGAATTCTTATTCGACTTCCAACAATTGTTTCAATGCATAACCAAATATATTGAAAAAGCCAAACAATGTTGAAAGAATTCTGAAAAAATTAATTAATTAAACAAGTTTGCTTAATATGAATTTATTCAATTTTTCAACTATTAACTTTAAGTCTTGTATTTTGTTTTGTTAAATACGCTGGTACATAAAAGTTTGTATTTTTGTAAGCCATGAATGAATTGGCTAAAATTCTTAAATTTCTTTTACCTACCTCATTAACTAATTGTGAAGAATAAAGTTCTCTAATAATTTTAGAGCCCTAACGAGTAAAAAGGTAAAATAAATAATTAAACCCACAATATACATTAATAGCTGAAATGCTGAAAATTGCTTTGCTAATTTATAATTTGTTGGTAAAATGAACATTTGTAATGGGGCAGCGATTGAATAGGCTGTAATGAAAACTAAAGCTGTACCAATACTTGAAGGCTTTTCTTGATCACACTGTGAATTGTAAAATTCATATGCTTCTTGAATTGAATTAAAATCGACAAATGAATTGTTTAAAGACATTTTTTTGAATCTTAAAGTTTTAATTAAATAAATTATTTTTGCAGATTTGAGACAGTGACAGGTTTAGCCAGTGATTCCTAATAAATTACCTAAAACTTTTAAAAACTACTGTAGGGAAATTATTATTAAAAATATAAAACCCAGTAATAATTAATAAAAATAATAAATTAAATAGCATATTTTCCTACAATAAAGCATTAAAATATTAAAAAAAATTAACAAAAAAATTTTTTCACATAGGGACTATTCATGCATACAAAATAATTTTTCCTTTTTTAAAGAAAGAAGCAGAGCTAAATGCTTTTTATTAAAGGTAAGCATAATAAGATTATTTTTTGCTTTTGTTCGCTTTCACACAATTAAAAATTTAATTTTTAATATTTTTTAATTCCTTATGGCTTTTATAAAGCTTTTTTAGTGTTTATTGTCTTTTTTGATTATAAAAAAATTAATTTTATATTCCATGGGATTATTAATAATGACGAGATAATTCTAAAACAAAGTTATTCGAGGAAGTTAAGGTTAAGTAAAGCAAAAAATAAAATCTTCTAAAATTAAAGAATTTATTAAACTTAAAATTAGGCCAAGAAAGCTTGGTTTACAAAAATATAAAATAGGTGAATTTCAATTTAAACAAAATTTTCTAATTATTTATTTAAATAAAAAAAGGTTTTAAAATAAAATATAATTTGATAATAAAAAATTAGAAAAAGAGAATAAAAATTAAATTAGTTAGTCTATTCAGCTTTTAACAAAAAAATGTTTTAGTTTTTAATATGACAAATAATAATAAGGAAACAAATTAAATTTAATTTTATTATACAGCTAATACATAAATAATTTAATTATTTAATTTTAAAGTTAGAAAAGAATAAAATTCAACTTTTGATTTAATTAAAGTAAAACCTTAATTAAATCGTTTTATAATTTATTTAAGAAATTTAGCCTAAGAACAATTCTTGGCTTACAAAAATATTCTCACTGCAAAACACACCTAAATTTAATTTTTAAATTAAACTTAATAATTAAATTAAGTTTAAATAATATATATTATTCAAAAAGAGGAAACAAATAATAAACTTTTTCTTAAATTAAAAATAAACATCTAAAAATGTCATTAAACTAAAACTTAAAGTTAAAAATAAGGCAAAATAAGAAAGAAAGAAAAAAGTTTAATTTAAGCATTTTCTTTTTTTAGAATTCTTGTCAAATTAATTATTTAGTATATATTTTGCTCCATTAATATTTATTAAAAAAATGCTCATTTTGCAAGTTAGAAAAATGCTTAAATCTGATGAAAGATTATGTCGAAGTGTGCGCAATTGTCTGCCCGGAAACTGAATAAATTGGAAAATCCAGGTTTCAAAATTCGTTAAATGAAATGTCCAATACTCGATAATTTTAATATAAAAATGATAGTTTTTAAAACAACTCAAATTAAAAATTGTCGGTTATTCGCCTATTAATCCGCAAGTTTTATCCGCAAATATAAAAGATTAGTTGAATTAAAATTATAATTTAACTTTTATGCTTTTTTAATTTAATTAGTTCCCTCCACCCAAGTACTTTATAAAAAAAATAAAAAGCCAAGTACGACTAGTTTTAATTTGAATGCTTTTAGTCTTTTTGAAGAACTAACGGAAATTTAGTTAATAAAACTTTTTTTAGTATGTTTTAAAAAGGAAATAAAAAAAAAACATTTTTAATGACAAAGGAAGGACAACCTTAATTAAATTATTTTTGTTCTCTACTTTAAAAAATATATTTACAAATAAAGTTTAAAATTATTTCTTTAAGTGTTAAAAATATTTCAAACAAAAATTTAGTCAGTCATTTACATAAAAAATTCCATTCCTAGGGTAAAGCCCGATTGTCGTAGACCACTTTTATGACGAAATGTTCAATGACAAAGGGTCAAATGGCATAATGATTTTTTAACATTTTTATGTTTATTCTTCCCTTTTTAACAAGAAACGTAAAATTTAAGAAAGACCCTCGAAATCAACAGAATCTATTTCAGACGACAAAACTCTCCAGCATTTCTTATTCCTCTGGCTATAGAAATTCCTTTATTAAATTCCCGAGAAAAACTAATCAAACAAAAGAGCTTTTTTAATTTCAAATTAATGTGGCATTTTGTTATTTTCTAGAAAGTTCTTTAATTTCCGTCTAACCGCACTTTAGTTAGAGAAATTTAATTAGAGATGAAAAGAAAATTAGAGACTACAATGGTACAAGATATATGGAGGATATCAGGGATTATGGCGATCTCCTTTTGTTTTGCTTAATCTGGGATGTTTATGCAACAACTGGCCTCAAATTGATCTTGAAGGTTAAATATTTTTATTAAGAAATAATTTTAGACTGATTTTCCAGGTCTTGACGAAAATTCAAACCTAAAATCAATGCACAACGAAAAGCACAATGGGAGGATTTTCTGGTTGATCAGGAACGAGGATTTTGGATATGTAAATGAATGTTCTTTCTCTACTGTTAGAATAAAAGGTTTCTTTTATAATTTTTTACCTTTATTATTTATTATATTTAGTGCCGAGTTCACTTTAGTCCGATTTGTTTGAACCCTCCGGATGTCGCATTTGTGGAATCCTCCTGGTGGAGTACAGAGTTCTGTAGAACCTCCTGAACGAGAACCAGTTCTGTTAACCTCCTGGTGGAGTACGAGTGCTGTAGAACCTCCCGATCGAGCTCGGTATAGAACCAACATCTGTTGTGTTCACTGAATCAGTCTCTGTCGGTTGCTAATTGTGTTCACTATACCAGGCTCTGCTAGTTTGTTCATGGAACCAGGCTTTTTCAGTTGCTAATTGTGTTCACTATACCAGGCTCTGCCGGTTTGTTAATGGAACCAGGCTTTTTCAGTTGCTAATTGAGTTCACTAAACCAGGCTCTGCCAGTTTTCTAGTGGGTTCACAAATGGTGGGTGTCGGAGCAGTGTGCATTAAATCGTGTTCAATGAATTCAGCTCTGGCAGGCCTTTGTTCTGGAACCATGCTGTATAGCGCAGTGTTCACGGACAAAAGGTGTGTGTCAGAGTTGCGTTCGTTGAATATCAGGCTTGGCTTTTCTTTGAATCCAGTTCTGGCAGGCCTTTGTTCTTGAACCATGCTGTTTAGCGCAGTGTTCACGGACAAATGGTGGTGTCAACGTTGTGTTCATTGAATTTTTGCCAGGGAACGCTCGGTTCTGAGTGGAACTCCATACCCACGGAGTTTAGCTCAGAGCTTGAGTAGTTCCCGTTTGTTGGTCTTCTTGGCGATTGCTTCTCCATGAATTTCATTGCAGTTGTTGGACATTGGCTTTGCCAGGTTTTTTATCTACATATTATCTAACTAATTTATTATTTCATATCTTTGCTGAAACAGCTTATTTATTTGTTTTGAAAAAATTGGTTGGTTCAACCTTCCCCAACATTGTTGGAAGCATAAAGAATGTTTCGCATGGAGTTGGGTTTAATATTGAGGTTTTCTTTTTAATTCATCTATTTTAAATTTAATTTTCTTTCTTATTTTAATGTTTATAAATAAATTTTGACTATAATATTTGAGAGCTTGTAGAAAACTTTTATTTTTCTTTCTACATATTCGATAAATGTTTATTTTTATTCATTTTATTAATTAAAATCTTAGAAATTAAAAATAACGTGTAAAAAATAAAAAAAAAAAGAAATAGTGTGTTAAAAATATAAGTAAGCTAGAGAAGAAAAGATGATGAAATATAATTAGTAGAGATGACAAAGAAGTGAAGATATTCGCTTACTTTTCTTTGTAATTTGCTCCTTATGCAATATTTAATTTTAAAAGTAATTAACAAAAGCTGTTTGTGGAAAAAAATGGAACGAGATTACTGTTAGGTACCAATTTTTTTCGCCCTTTTTTTAATTTTTGTGAAAATTCCAATAATTTTGTTGTTACGGTACTACCGTATTATTCAAAGGTTTTAGCAAGTTAAGCGTAAACGCCAGAGGCCAATTGAGTGCGGACAACTCGGTGCGGCTCAACTGAGTGCGTGCAAAAATAAGATACAATACCCCAAAGGATCTCAGTTGAGCCGCACCGAGTTGTCCGCACTCAATTGGCCTCTGGCGTTTACGCTTAACTTGCTAAAACCTTTGAATAATACGGTAGTACCGTAACAACAAAATTATTGGAATTTTCACAAAAATTAAAAAAAGGGCGAAAAAAATTGGTACCTAACAGTAATCTCGTTCCACATTTTTTTTTCCACAAACAGCTTTTGTTAATTACTTTTAAAATTAAATATTGCATAAGGAGCAAATTACAAAGAAAAGTAAGCGAATATCTTCACTTCTTTGTCATCTCTACTAATTATATTTCATCATCTTTTCTTCTCTAGCTTACTTATATTTTTAACACACTATTTCTTTTTTTTTTTATTTTTTACACGTTATTTTTAATTTCTAAGATTTTAATTAATAAAATGAATAAAAATAAACATTTATCGAATATGTAGAAAGAAAAATAAAAGTTTTCTACAAGCTCTCAAATATTATAGTCAAAATTTATTTATAAACATTAAAATAAGAAAGAAAATTAAATTTAAAATAGATGAATTAAAAAGAAAACCTCAATATTAAACCCAACTCCATGCGAAACATTCTTTATGCTTCCAACAATGTTGGGGAAGGTTGAACCAACCAATTTTTTCAAAACAAATAAATAAGCTGTTTCAGCAAAGATATGAAATAATAAATTAGTTAGATAATATGTAGATAAAAAACCTGGCAAAGCCAATGTCCAACAACTGCAATGAAATTCATGGAGAAGCAATCGCCAAGAAGACCAACAAACGGGAACTACTCAAGCTCTGAGCTAAACTCCGTGGGTATGGAGTTCCACTCAGAACCGAGCGTTCCCTGGCAAAAATTCAATGAACACAACGTTGACACCACCATTTGTCCGTGAACACTGCGCTAAACAGCATGGTTCAAGAACAAAGGCCTGCCAGAACTGGATTCAAAGAAAAGCCAAGCCTGATATTCAACGAACGCAACTCTGACACACACCTTTTGTCCGTGAACACTGCGCTATACAGCATGGTTCCAGAACAAAGGCCTGCCAGAGCTGAATTCATTGAACACGATTTAATGCACACTGCTCCGACACCCACCATTTGTGAACCCAATTAGAAACTGGCAGAGCCTGGTTTAGTGAACTCAATTAGCAACTGAAAAAGCCTGGTTCCATTAACAAACCGGCAGAGCCTGGTATAGTGAACACAATTAGCAACTGAAAAAGCCTGGTTCCATGAACAAACTAGCAGAGCCTGGTATAGTGAACACAATTAGCAACCGACAGAGACTGATTCAGTGAACACAACAGATGTTGGTTCTATACCGAGCTCGATCGGGAGGTTCTACAGCACTCGTACTCCACCAGGAGGTTAACAGAACTGGTTCTCGTTCAGGAGGTTCTACAGAACTCTGTACTCCACCAGGAGGATTCCACAAATGCGACATCCGGAGGGTTCAAACAAATCGGACTAAAGTGAACTCGGCACTAAATATAATAAATAATAAAGGTAAAAAATTATAAAAGAAACCTTTTATTCTAACAGTAGAGAAAGAACATTCATTTACATATCCAAAATCCTCGTTCCTGATCAACCAGAAAATCCTCCCATTGTGCTTTTCGTTGTGCATTGATTTTAGGTTTGAATTTTCGGCAAGACCTGGAAAATCAGTCTAAAATTATTTCTTAATAAAAATATTTAACCTTCAAGATCAATTTGAGGCCAGTTGTTGCATAAACATCCCAGATTAAGCAAAACAAAAGGAGATCGCCATAATCCCTGATATCCTCCATATATCTTGTACCATTGTAGTCTCTAATTTTCTTTTCATCTCTAATTAAATTTCTCTAACTAAAGTGCGGTTAGACGGAAATTAAAGAACTTTCTAGAAAATAACAAAATGCCACATTAATTTGAAATTAAAAAAGCTCTTTTGTTTGATTAGTTTTTCTCGGGAATTTAATAAAGGAATTTCTATAGCCAGAGGAATAAGAAATGCTGGAGAGTTTTGTCGTCTGAAATAGATTCTGTTGATTTCGAGGGTCTTTCTTAAATTTTACGTTTCTTGTTAAAAAGGGAAGAATAAACATAAAAATGTTAAAAAATCATTATGCCATTTGACCCTTTGTCATTGAACATTTCGTCATAAAAGTGGTCTACGACAATCGGGCTTTACCCTAGGAATGGAATTTTTTATGTAAATGACTGACTAAATTTTTGTTTGAAATATTTTTAACACTTAAAGAAATAATTTTAAACTTTATTTGTATGTATAATTTACTAATTAATTTTAATAAGTAATAAAAAAAATTTTAGCTCGCCCTTTATAAACTATGATGAGAGGACTTGGTTCAAAAAAGATTAAGGTTTTTTTAATAAATTATATATTTTTAATTTAATTCTTTTATTAAGAGTTTAATGCATTTAATGCTTGCTGGAAACGAGCAGATTGAATCGGGTGATCAATCGGTTTTTAAATTTTTTATTATTTAATAGGAAAGATCATTTGATTAGTCAATTGTTTCTTAACTTCCAAAAATATATTTCATAAACTTAGGGACCCATATTTCCTTAAATTAACATAATACTTTAAAGATAAAAATAATCTATAAATTTATATTAAGCAAATTGTTTTAATTTTTAAAATCATTTATGATATTTTTTAGCCAAAAAATGATCGTGCTTCTGCAGATAAAGCCGAATTGAAATTATTGTTAAAAAAATTTAGAAAGAGCAAATGTTTGGAAGGCCTTCAACGTGCAATTTCTGCAGAAAGCGTGGAAACTCCTTGCGTTGTTTATACAATGTAAAATTTTAATTTTTAGAGCTTTATTCTATTTAATTTTTAAGACCTCCAGAAGAGCGCACTGCATATAGTGGTCAAATGAAATCATTCCCTCATTTCTTGTGTTGCAAGTATTGTCGATTTCAAAGTAATTAATTTACTTAATATTAATTATTTTATTAAAGTTTTATAATATTTTGGGTTAGTCTATTATAATCATCTCTTTGGTAATATTTTCGAAGTCAATGATGATTGACTAAATTTTGGGGCTTTATGATAAACCTTTCCCTCTACATTTCTAACCCTTCGATTGAATTTTAAGATATGTTATTTACACTCAACTTTTTCAATTTATAGATATTCTGACTCATCATCAACTTCGTCCAACTTCAAATTGTCTTTATCCTTTTAACAAAAATAAAAAACTTGATCAAGTTTGCATAAATCCATACCATTACGAATGCATTGAAAATCCAAGTTATATTTTATTTTCAATTTTATTATTCTTTAGAGCATCCCAAGGTTGTCGTTCGGCGTAATCCTAAAACAGAATGCCCTGAGAATTTTAGTGTAATAAAAGCTTCTGCAGATGGTGGTATTGAGGCGAATGATACAGTTAACATTCTTTTTGACGATAAATTTAAAAGTTTTGGATAAAATTAGGTTCCAAACATGACTCTAAGTTATGAACAAATTCTTAGTCTACAGCCTCAACTTTATGGTTCTGAAGTTCAATCAACCAGCGAAAACGATAGTGGCGTTGCCATGGATGTTCAAATGATGGATATAAGTGGTGGAAGCAATGGGAACGGATTAAATCAGAATCAATCTACATCATCCATTTATGGATTGCCTCACACATTTAATCATATTAACAGCGGTTTTACTGGACCAGCATCAGTAGGCAGTTCATTGGGAATTAATTCACCCATTTCACATGAATGTAAGTCTTCAAACAATCCTTTAAATAAAAATTATCTGTTTTACCCCATTTTTACTAAAATATTTTAGTTTCACCTCAAGGCTATTTGAGCGATGATTTGGATATGGATCAAGTGAATAGTCCACTTTCTGATTCAGGTGGTCAACAGTCTAGTCCTCTTTTTGTGGCTCAGGTTTTTTAAAGCATATTTTTTAATTTCTTTCCTCAGAATCAATTCAATTTTAACAACAAAAATAATTCTAGTCCTTCTAATTTGGTTGAAGAGTCAGCTCGTTTTGATCGTATAATGGAACGCACTACAGAAATGCATGAACGAGAAAAATTAGACATTCGTCAGACTGTTAATTCAAGCACAACTTCGACAGCACCTTCAACAGCTATTTCTATTGTTGAATACGAAGAACCTACATTTTGGTGTAGTTTGACTTATTATGAATTAAATCAACGTGTTGGTGATGTTTTTCATGCTTCAAAACCAAGTCTAGTCATTGATGGGTATAATTTTTTAATTAGTTAATTTTTTGTTTAAAAACTTAAAATAATTTTTATTTATTAATTTGTGACTCAATAAAAATTTCTTTTTCTAGTTATACCTCCCCAACTGATGAGGATCGTTTTTGTCTCGGTCAACTTCCCAATTTACACAGACCTCAAGATGTGGTTAATGCACGTAAATGTATTGGAAGAGGTAAAAATTAAACAAAAAAAAGGATTTTTAAAAAAGTATTCGATTTTAAAGGTGCACGAATTTACAATATTGGTGGCGATGTTTATTGTGAGACATTGAGTGAAACTGCTAAAGTATTTATACAGGCACCTAGTGCTTCTGCACAACTTTCTGCTCCGGCAGCGACTGTTTACAAAGTTCCTCAATGTATAAAAATATTTTGTGAAATGTTAATTATTTTAATAAATTTAGATTGTAATCTAAAACTCTTTTCAATGAAGGATTTTGGTAAATTGCTTAATACTGCTGTTAAGCAAGGATTTGAATCTGTTTATTCATTAACTAGGTTAATTAATTTTTTTTCTGTCATTAACTCATTTTTTGACTTAAGATTTTGCACAATTCGTATGTCTTTTGTAAAAGGCTGGGGTAGCGAATATCATCGACAAAGTGTCACATCTACTCCTTGTTGGTTAGAAATTCATCTTAATGGACCTTTGGCTTGGCTTGACCGTAAGTAGGACAAATAACAATTTTGTTTTAAATTACTAATAAAACAAAATTAATTAAATTGTTCCAACTTTTTTAAGGCGTATTAAGTCAAATGGGTGCACCACCAAACAACAAGTGTACTAGTTATTCATAAATTTCTTATTTTTTGCTTATTTGAGCATTATAATTAGACAACTTGAAGATTTAAAAAATGAAGTGATGTAAAAATAAATTTTAAATTAATTTGTATATTTTAACTTGGTTAAATAAATTTTTAAAAAATTTATTGTAGTTATATTTTTAAGTTTAAAGTGATATTTTGTATGTATAAACAGTTGGTCAATTCACTCCGTTGGATTTCACTCCCTTACTATACTCTTCTCTTACTTTAGTGTTGTTTCCAGTGTTTGACCAAACAGATGGCTATTTATAAGCATTTTATCCTTTATCCGCTTAAGAGAATACTTCTACTATTACTGTTCTATTGATTTCTCGAAGCTAAAGAGAATTCTGCTAAACATAAGTCCTATTTTAACTTTAATTTTTAGTCCTTAAAATATTTAAAATAAGATGTAATAAAATGTATATTAAAATCTAAGTAAATATTTTTATTTTTTTATGCTCGGTTGAAGGGTCGGCAAACTGAATTGTCATCTTGTATTTCTCATTAAATAATCTTGTTGTAAATTGTATTAATTCTTGCAAATTCATACAAATATATTTAATATTATAAGACTATTCTAACAAAATATATTTAGGACTACGTTGTGGATAATTGAGCATCGGTATCCGCTAGAAAGGATCACTTTACTAATGGTAACCTATTTTTAATATTTAAAAATATTTTTTTAAATAAATATTTGAATAAATAAAAAATTTTTTTGACTTAAAATACTTTTCTTATTTAGGTTTGTGGACTGCTTTCGCAATCCGGCCCCAAAATTTTGAGATTTGTAGGCGGCCAAGCCTACACCCTACTTCGTCGTATGCGCTCTCTACGCATACGACGGCGACGCTCACGTCTCTGGCGTTCTTGTTGCCGATACCGTGAACGTCTTAATCCATCCCGTACTGAAAAGTAGATCATTTGGATTATGGATAGAAAACACCCAACGTTATTTCGTGGATTACCGTTCATTGATGTATTATTCTGAATGCTTTCAGGCATTTTTTGTAAGTTATTATTTACATTAATAAGAATTTAAATATAATAATTTATATTAAGCAAATCTAATTTTTATTATTTACTTAGACTTGAACTTTCTTCCAAACTTGATTTACTGTAATTATTTTATAAGTAATTATTAAGTGTATGAATTTGCAAGAATTAATAAAGTTAATTGTTAAGCTAAAATTCAATTTTGCCACTTTTAAATTTTAATTTATTGAAAATTTAAAAAGATTAAGAATGTAGATGCCATCAACCTTAAAACCTGACCATTTTCTTGGACGTTAAACATTAATTTTCTTCTGTTAAAATTTAAAAAAATTAAAATTTCTTAAAAGCTTTTTATTATTTTATTTTCTTTAACATCAAAACACATTTATTAATTTTTAACTTATTATTTTATATTTTAGTGCGTAGGTTGTCTAATAGTGCATTCTCGAGGTGTGTTTTTACTCTATCACTCCCTTTTATTTATTCAATAAAAATTTTTCTAAATTTAAATTTTTCTTTAATATTTTTATAAAATATTTTTTTATTTTTAATAAGTTATAAAAATTACTAAAATAGTTTAAAATTATATAAAAATAATATTTAAACATTCTTGGAATGCAATCATCTTACAACTATTTAATTTTAATATCCTTTTTATTAGCCTTTGATTATTCACATTCAACGATTCATAAACAAAAGGAATTAAACAGAGATAGTAATGTAGGTTTTCTTTAAGCTTAAACTTGAAACTTGTTAGTTAATTAATTTTTGATATTTTGGCAAAATGTCTTTTAATGCAAAATTAAAAAATTAAATTTAGGCAAGTTTTAATGAATGGGTGGCAGATGGAAATGAAAAGGAAATTGTAAGTTTAATTTAAATTAAAATTTTAATAAGACTTAAGAAAAATAAACATTAATGATAAAATATTAATTTAAAACAAATACTAATTAAGAACCTTGAAGGAGTGGATGAGGAAAGTGATGGTGAAGTAAGCTTAATTTAAAAATAATTTAATTAATATTTTCTTCTTAATTTAGTTGTTTGATATAGATTTTAAATCGGGAAATGTGGTAGTGTTTAAAATTTTTAATATTTATAATTTAAAAAGTTGTATTAAATAAAATATTTGATTTTTAGATTGAAGGCAGTTCGAGTCACAAAGAAAAGGAAACGTTTAGTTTGCCAACAGATCATACTTTTGTGGTGAATATTAATTTACTATAAGAACAATCTTCTAAAGCATAAAAATAAATAAAATTTATTTTAGGGCCATGGTTTGAATTGGAAAGGATTAAATAGTCCACCCCAACAAAAACAGGTATTGCCTCATCATAATTTTGATGCTGATGAATACTCTCGTTATTTGATGCATACGCAACTACGCAATATGGATGCCCATCAATACTATCAGACTCCTCGTCCGCACGGGAGCAATCCTAGTCCTAGAACTAAACCATTGAGGGCTCATCGTCATCATCAGATAGAACTTCAACCTTTTCATTATCCTGAGCAATCTCCTCAATCAGAACTTCGCCCTTATCATAATCCTGAGCAATCCCCTCAATCTCACGTCGTTTACGTTGACGACAGTGATTCACAATGTTGCTGTTTTGGTGCTAGTTGCACTATTATGTGATAAAAATAGTTAGAAAATATTGAAGATATTAAAATTTTTACCACATTTTTTCTTATATTCTCTTATTCAAATGTTTTTTTGGTAGAAACAGCATTTTAGTTAAGATTATTTAAGTAGATACTAATTAGCTATGTAAATGTTTTCTCATTTTTACAAAATTTGTTTTTAACATGACATTTATTTGATTAAATTTATTTATAAATATATTTACATAATCTTTGTCACATCAAAAGTGATTTTCAAATGTATCAATATATCTAATCTAGTGTGCGGCAAATGGATTTTTTCAATACCAATACCAGTAGTACCGAATAGTACTGGTATTGAAAAATACTGATTTTTTTAAAAAATGGTCGGTACAATACCAATACCAGTAGTTCCGAATAGTACTGGTCGGTACTTTCGGTAGTACCGCGGTAGTACCGAACTGTGCCGCACATTAATCTAATCCACCAGTGAGCAAAAACAAAAGAAACCTAACAATTAAAAATAAATAAACAGGTTTTGAAAATATATAAAAACTTTATATGTTTGGTTAATTGTATTTTTAAAATAAAGTTTCTAACATTCTTAAGAAAAGTTGTTTGCAAACTATGTTTAAAAACTTTTTTTATTTATACATATTCTCTGCCTAAGAAAGTAAATACAGTTGCAATTAATGCAAGTAATAAAATTATTTTTAGTAACTATAAAAGATTTATCCAATAAATTTCTTGAAAAAGAGGAATTTTAAATAGAAAATATCTAGCCAATTAAATAACTCTACTAATAAAATATAAATAATAAAATGATTGAAAAATTACTACTACATAGAAAGTGCCTCTATGAAATAAATTAAAGGAAAGATATGAAGGTTAACAAATAAATATATCTTTGATTTATAATTTCTAACAAAAACGTCCAAAGCATCCTTTTTGAACATTCTCTTTAATAGAAACTACGGGTGAAGAACGTGGAGAATCCTTGGACCTGCGGCTTTGTCGATGTCCCATATTATGACGATGGCCACGCAGGCTAGGACTGTTATTCAGTTGATTTATGGGAGGTTGTCCTTGCATTTGATTTTCTTGTTGATTTTTCACGCTTTTTTTCTTTCCCTTTGTTTGCATATTTCCCCAATTAAAACCATCAGTACCCTAGAATTAATTGAAAGACAATTTTCTAATTTTAAACACCTCAAATTGACTAGTTGATGGAAAACTAAATTCTGTAGTACCCTCTTGAAACGAACTACTTTGACCCTAATAAAGATTTATTTTTTATTGTTCTTAAAAATATTTAAAATTACCACATTAGAATGATCAATTTCAAATAATGTCTTAATTAATAAAAAAATTAATTAAATTATTTTTAAAATTAAACAAATTATTATCACTCTTTGAATCTACTACTCAAAGATAAGAGACTGATCGAAACTTAAAAAGTATCAAAAATCGAAATTTCTAAACATCACTGGGCTAGCGGTGTTCTTTGTAATTTATTAAATTAATATTTCGATTATTTACATTTTTTTTAAATTTAAAGTCATTAGCCCTTTCTTAGGAGGTTTAGACTCTGTTAAAAAATTCTTTTCATTCCACTTATTTTATAGAATAAAAATATATTTTAAACTTACCGTTTTTCCAGTAGCAAGATCAATAGAGATAGCCTAAATTTAATACAAAATTAACTATTTTTGAGTTAATATTTACATCATCGTTACTACTGTATCCGGTAAAATTACTACCCCTCGGTAATTCTGTTATTTCATCATGATCTTCCTCCTGTCCTTCATAGCCTCCGTAGGGGCCATTTTTCATCGAACATGTATAATCACAAATTATTATTAAAGAAATTAATAATAAATTGTAATATGTTGAATGCATTATTTAAATTTTTTAACGTTGAAAAAATAAAACTCTTTAAACAAAAAATGTAATTTAAAAAAAAATATTTTTTAACTGCCAAAGAACCAATGTTTATTTTATATCCCCTTTTTAAACTAAAAAATACCGAAAATTCTTTTATTAAAAAAAGTAAATTTTCCTTTCAGGGAATATAAAAAATAAAAAAGTAAAATAAAATTGAAAAATTAAAATTTAATTTTAATATTGGAAAGGATAAATTAAAGGCTGTCTGCGCATTGCTTTTAAGCAACTCGAGGAAATACCTCTCACGAGGGATCTCTTTCCCTCATGAATAAAATAAACAAAATAGGCGATTAAAAATTAATAAATGTGTTTTACTGTTTTATGCCATTAAAGTCTAACTTTAAAGATAAAAGATTTTTTGCGCTTTGTTTTTATTTAACCGCTGTGAGGCCGAAAAAGGACCGGAAGGCACGAGTTTTGTTATTGCCTTGTTTAATCATTTAATTAATCACAACAATTAAAATAGCCGATTAAAAATTAAAATGAAACTCCTTTCAGCGCATGTCTTTCTAATGGACATATTCCATTGCCAATCACATCCGATCATGTGAATCGAACATTTAAAAAATAGGAGATTAAAGATGAATTTCATCTATTTTAATATGTTTATATGAATTTAAAGTTTAAAAAATGTTTTAAGTTTTGTTACAGAAGACTTTAATTTTGAAATAAGAAATTCAAATTATTCTCAAGTTTATTATCAAAGGTGTGTACTTTAAAAAATTAAACTTTTTTGCAACTTAATTTAATAAAAGTTTAGTGGATCCCAACACTGTCACATGTTTTTCAAAACTTTAAATAAACACTACAAATACGAATAATCCAACAACATTATTTCTATAAATATCTCCAAATAATTTAGTAATAAAACGTAGTGTCTGGAAATAAAATTGACGGTAAAACTAAACAAAAAATAACTTTTGCCAACCATAAATCCACGTCTTTGTCATTTGTTTCAATATGCGTAAAATATCCAAATTAGAAAGAACTGAGTTTATTTTAAATAAATGCGGCATTCAATTTAACTGAGCAAACATTTAAGTAGCTTTTTTCTTTAATTTAATTTTATCTAACAAAAAAGCTTTTATATTTAAATACGGTTTAAACACTTAAAAATTATTAAATCGTTTATTATATTCACCCTATAGCAAAAAATGTCTATATTTAATATTTTTTTAATTTTCTCAATTTATTCCACTATTGTCATGGCAAAATATAATGACAATTTTGGTATAGGAACAACTGAAGGTTTTTTTATCCTTTTAAAATTTTATTAATTTTTATTAATGGTTAAGATTTGCCGCATAATGAAGAAAAATATAATCCTCAACCAGGAGATGATGATAACGATGATGAAGAAGTATTCCTTTTTATCAAATATTTATAAATTATTATTAATTTTTAAAAATGTTATTTAACCAATTTTAGTGCATCTGCGATGACGATCATTCTACTGCTTCGTCTAACATCCACCCTGTTTCTATTAAAACTACTTTACGTCCACCAGCTAATAATGGAGGAGTTTCTGGTTCTGTTAGCCTTACATGCGAATTACGAGATAAATGGGTTAGTGGTGCTAACTTCATCTTGGTATTCAAAAACAATGGAAACGCTCAAGCATGTGCAGTGAAATTTCAAATTGATTTATCCGAAGGAGTAAGTTACAGAAATTTTATTTAAAGTCACAAAATTTTTTTAATTTAAAAAACTGGTTTAATTCACTTTATTATAATTTTAGCAATCTATCCAAAGCATCTGGAACGTTGACAAACAGGCCGATAATATTTATGTACTTCCACGTTATATGCCACTTAGTGTTGGAGAGGAAAATAGAAATGCTGGTCTTGTAGTTAACGGACCCGCAACTCTTCCAAAAATTACAATACTGGGCCAAGGGGAGTGTCAACCTTATTAAACAAAAATATTGGATTTGAAGTGTATAAAAATTAAATTTTGGACTAATGCATTAATAATTTAAATTTAAATATTAAATAAATAAATTATGCATATATTATAAAATAAGTTTTTCAGTATTTTTAAGTTTCAAGCCAAAATGAGTAAATAAACATGGTACGAAAATATTTGAAGTAGAAATATTGCGAAAACGATTAAATAAAATATTCCGGAAAAGTTGAATAAACATATTCCAGACAAGGTAGAGAAACTTATTCAAGAAAAGATTAATCAAACATTCAGAAATATCAGAATTATTAAAAATATATTCTGGAAAAGATAAATTAAACATATTCCGGAAATATCAGAATTATAAAAAATATATTCCGGAAAAGATAAATTAAACCTATTCCGGAAATATCGGAATTATTAAAAATATATTCTGGAAAAAATAAATTAAACATATTCCGGAAATATCAGAATTATAAAAAATATATTCCGGAAAAGATAAATTAAACATATTCCGGAAATATCAGAATTATATAAATATATTCAGGAAAAGATAAATTAAACATATTCCGGAACTATCAGAACTCGAAATAAACATATTCCGGAAAAGATTAATAAACATATTCCGGAACTATCAGAACTCGAAATAAACGTATTCCGATACATTAATTTATTTAATGTGAATAATGAGGCTTTTTGTTTGAAGGTTCAGAACTACAAAAAGTAGTTAGTTCAACAGAGATATTTTTGGGAAAATAGTTTTATAAAAATACAAAATTCTGTAGTCTCTAAAGTGATATTTTTGAAATGCAGTTAAAGCTAGTAGTTATATTTTAATTGTACTATACGAAATAATAAAAGTAGATACACAGTCTTTATTAAAAAATAACGAATTATTAATAAAAATACATACGTTAATTAAAAACAACAATATAAACAATTAATTTAAAATATTTTAATTAATAGACGCATTTTCCATTACCAAGAACTTTTATTTGTGGTGGAGTTGCTGAGCCTGCAACAATCATCCCAGCATCTGTATACTGACTTCCTGGTTGAATTGAGACATAGTCATTTAGAACAAAAGAATTTTCTGATATTTTTTTGAAATTCCAAAAGCCATTAAATGATTGCTGAAATTGTGTATTTTCATGCTATTGTAAATTTACCCCTGATGATAGAGTCAATGCAAATTTAACCGCACATGCTTTAGAGTTACCATTATTTTTAAAGAAAAATTGGAATCTGGCTCCAGTATTCCATTTGTCTGGCACCTGTACAGTGGCGCTGATAGAGTTACTGTCTGTATTAGCACCAGAATTATTCCCATTGTTATTAGAATTGTTTCCAGAATTTCCATTAGAATTGTTTCCAGAATTTCCATTAGAATTGTTTCCGGAGTTTCCGGCAGAATTGTTTCCTGTATTTGTGCTTCCGTTTTTTGTTGAATTATTTTGAGAGTTTTCATTATTTGAAGATGAACCACCACCACCTGATGTTGCTCCATTGCAATTAACACCTAAATATTCAAAAATTAGCAGTTAAGTGTATAATATTTTTAAACCTGTATTCAATGATTTCAGTTTTGTCTTGACTAAACGACCAGAAGTAGTTAAATGGGAATCTTCTCCTGAAAGAGATGCGACAGTGTTTGGTAAAAGTGCTGCAGATCCTTCTCCTTTATTATCTAATGCCCAGTTGAGATAAGAAATTTTGTTTTTATCTAGGAAAGACCACCATTCTTTAGTTGAAGCTTCATCTACATTACCACCACCACTAGCATCAACAGTTCCATATTCAGTTACAAATACACATTTATTCTAAAAAAAGAATTGTTTTTATTAATAGTTGATTAAATATACATTATTTAATGCAGTCTGAGCTTTGTCCCTTATATTCTGTTTATGAGTAGCTGCATAAAAGTGTAATGTATAGCAAAGGTTTGTACCAGATACAGGATTGTTTGTAGCAATATCAACATCTTGTGACCATGTAGTTGTTCCAAGTATAATAATATTATTTTTATCAATTTTTCTAATTGTGGCGACTATCTTCTCATGATATGCTTTAACACCTGACCAATCTACTTGAAGAGGTTCATTGAATGTTTCATAAATAATATTTGGATATTTAGATCCATAATTTGTTGCAAAATAAGTAAAGAATTCAATCTACATATTTAATTAAAATAAGCTCCTTAAAAAAGATTACCGCTTTATCCAAATAATTTGGAGCTTCTTCAGTGTGAAAGTCAATAATAACATACATATCCAATTGAATAGCTGCTTTTACAACAGCCTCCACTTTATCACGTTCAGTTATTGGAGCTTCTAAATAACCTGGTCTTTGACATCCTTTAGAATCTACACCCATTGCTGCTCTTACAACATTTGAATTCCAATTACATTTAAGAATTTTTAAAGTATCATAATTATAAAAGACTTGTCCTTCTGCACAATTAGACCAAAAAAGGGACATTCCAACTAATTGAGCAGATTGTCCATTACTTCCCAATAATTTAGAGCCTTGAACAGATAATTGGCCATAAGGGGGAGATGCATTAATTTTAAGGCAAAATGTAAGGCATATCAATGCTACAATTGTTAAAGAAAACATTTTAATTCGCAATTTTTGAATTTGGTTAATATTTTTTAAGTTTTATATACTAAAAATTCTAGACATACTTATTACTTTACTCAGCTAAAAATTTTTTGTGTTTATATCTTTCTTCATTTATAATCCGGAAGCTTAATATTCGAACTTTTTTTTTCCATTGTTTAATTCTTTAAATTTTACTTGGTTAATTTTTAAACATAACTTTGTATTTAATTTTAACATGAATTGTTAAATCTATTTATATAGTCTAGAAACATGAGCATTTTAACGTTAGATTTGTACTTTATATTTATCAAACATTTAAACATTTTAAATAAATTCCAACTTTACATTACCGTTAACAAAGAAGAAAGAAATAAAATTTTAATATATAGCTGAATAAATTAATAAAAAATTTATAATTGTTAGTTTTAAAAAATTAAAAGTGTACAAATTAAATTTAAAAAAATTAAATATTAAGACGAACTGTTTAGCTTATTCTGTTCCGAGTATTTTTATTTAAAAGTGATTTTTTGTAAAAATTGTATTTAAAAGATTTTGGTTAAAAATTTAATTTTTGCCTTAATAAAAGTCTTGATTTAAATTTTGAATAAATTGTTTTATCAAAAAGGGCGGAAGGCCATGTGTGTAAATAATTTTTAAATTGAGTTTTTTAAAACTTGGGCATCAAAAAGGTGGGAAATGGCTTCAACATTTTTTAACAGAGAATAATTGTACAAATGTTTAAACATAAAATAAGGTTTACGTACCTTTTTCTTATTAATATTTAAGCCGTCATGAATCTATATTATCAAATTCATTTAAAAAAGCTTTAGAAGAATTTAAAAAATGTCTTTTATACTTCTATTATTTCCACTTTTCATCTCTCTTTGTGGAGCATCTCCCCCTTATGGCCAATTATCTGTTCAAGGCTCTAAATTATTGGGAAGTAATGGACAATCTGCTCAATTAGTTGGAATGTCCCTTTTTTGGTCTAATTGTGCAGAAGGACAAGTCTTTTATAATTATGATACTTTAAAAATTCTTAAATGTAATTGGAATTCAAATGTTGTAAGAGCAGCAATGGGTGTAGATTCTAAAGGATGTCAAAGACCAGGTTATTTAGAAGCTCCAATAACTGAACGTGATAAAGTGGAGGCTGTTGTAAAAGCAGCTATTCAATTGGATATGTATGTTATTATTGACTTTCACACTGAAGAAGCTCCAAATTATTTGGATAAAGCGGTAATCTTTTTTAAGGAGCTTATTTTAATTAAATATGTAGATTGAATTCTTTACTTATTTTGCAACAAATTATGGATCTAAATATCCAAATATTATTTATGAAACATTCAATGAACCTCTTCAAGTAGATTGGTCAGGTGTTAAAGCATATCATGAGAAGATAGTCGCCACAATTAGAAAAATTGATAAAAATAATATTATTATACTTGGAACAACTACATGGTCACAAGATGTTGATATTGCTACAAACAATCCTGTATCTGGTACAAACCTTTGCTATACATTACACTTTTATGCAGCTACTCATAAACAGAATATAAGGGACAAAGCTCAGACTGCATTAAATAATGTATATTTAATCAACTATTAATAAAAACAATTCTTTTTTTAGAATAAATGTGTATTTGTAACTGAATATGGAACTGTTGATGCTAGTGGTGGTGGTAATGTAGATGAAGCTTCAACTAAAGAATGGTGGTCTTTCCTAGATAAAAACAAAATTTCTTATCTCAACTGGGCATTAGATAATAAAGGAGAAGGATCTGCAGCACTTTTACCAAACACTGTCGCATCTCTTTCAGGAGAAGATTCCCATTTAACTACTTCTGGTCGTTTAGTCAAGACAAAACTGAAATCATTGAATACAGGTTTAAAAATATTATACACTTAACTGCTAATTTTTGAATATTTAGGTGTTAATTGCAATGGAGCAACATCAGGTGGTGGTGGTTCATCAACAAATAATAATCAAAATAATGGATCCAAGAATAATAAAAATAATAATAAAGGCAACAGTAAAACAAATCCAAATAATAAACCTAGTGGTATATTGCCCATTATTGCTAAACTCAATATCCAGGCAAAATGGGGAAATGGAGCGAATTATCAAATTATTTTTACCAATACAGGCAATACTGCTATTTGCTCATTAAAATTTCAGTTAACGCCTGCTTCTAAAGTTGGTTTTATTATATAATTATATTTTATTTTTTAATTCTTAGCAAACTATAAATAATGTTTGGAATGCTAATAAAGACTCTAGCTCACAATATTCAATCACTAGTAGAATAAATGCTAAAGGTAAGTATGATGGTACTGAAATGACTGTTTCTGGCAATGAAAGTGCTCCTTCAGTTAAAGTTTTGAGTGTTGGAAATTGTTAAAAAGAACAAATAAAAATTTTTATTTAATTTCACTGTTTTGTTATTCTTATAATTGAAGAACAGATGTTTATTGTCTATAAACAAAAAATTAGAGAATTTTAATGACGGATTATTGAGTTAAAATTCTTTGAAATTTAAAAAAAATGCCAAAATTGACCTTGGCATATTTCAAAAACTCGCGTTTGGATTTTTGAAATTTCTTCTTATAATTGAAGACCGGGATATTTATTGCCCATAAACAAAAAATTAGAGAATTTTAATGACGGATTATTGAGTTAAAATTCTTTGAAATTTTTAAAAATGCCAAAATTGACCTTGGCATATATCCAAAATTCCCGTTTAGATTTTTGAAATTTCTTCTTAAAATTGAAGACCGAGATATTTATTGCCCATAAACAAAAAATTAGAGAATTTTAATGACGGATTATTGAGTTAAAATTCTTTGAAATTTTCAAAAAATGCCAAAATTGACCTTGGCATATATCCAAAATTCCCGTTTGGATTTTTGAAATTTCTTCTTAAAATTGAAGACCGAGATATTTATTGCCCATAAACAAAAAATTAGAGAATTTTAATGACGGATTATTGAGTTAAAATTCTTTGAAATTTTCAAAAAATGCCAAAATTGACCTTGGCATATATCCAAAATTCCCGTTTGGATTTTTGAAATTTCTTCTTAAAATTGAAGACCGAGATATTTATTGCCCATAAACAAAAAATTAGAGAATTTTAATGACGGATTATTGAGTTAAAATTCTTTGAAATTTAAAAAAAATGCCAAAATTGACCTTGGCATATATCCAAAATTCCCGTTTGGATTTTGAAATTTCTTCTTAAAATTGAAGACCGAGATATTTATTGCCCATAAACAAAAAATTAGAGAATTTTAATGACGGATTATTGAGTTAAAATTCTTTGAAATTTTCAAAAAATGCCAAAATTGACCTTGGCATATATCCAAAATTCCCGTTTGGATTTTTGAAATTTCTTCTTAAAATTGAAGACCGAGATATTTATTGCCCATAAACAAAAAATTAGAGAATTTTAATGACGGATTAATGAGTTAAAATTCTTTGAAATTTTAAAAAAATGCCAAAATTGACCTTGGCATATATCCAAAATTCCCGTTTGGATTTTTGAAATTTCTTCTTAAAATTGAAGACCGAGATATTTATTGCCCATAAACAAAAAATTAGAGAATTTTAATGACGGATTAATGAGTTAAAATTCTTTGAAATTTTAAAAATGCCAAAATTGACCTTGGGATTAAATTCATTAAAAATAAAGATACTGAGTATTTTAATGCATAAGAAATTCTAAAATTTAATAACTATTAATCTAACATAAGCTACGAAGAAGTTTTAAAAAACTAATTAAAAATATTTAAACTATCTTTATTTTAATAATTTTTCAATTTTCTACAACTCTTTTTCTTTTTTTTTTAATGCCAAATTGGCTTCTTATTTAATTTTTTACTCTTTTCAATCAACTTATGCTGTCTTTTCTTTACTTCTTCTTTTTTAGTAAAATTTAAAAAAGGCTGTTTAGGCTCTTTAATATCGTCATAACCTTCAAATTGTGCAATTTCTTCAAATCCCCCACTACTCTCCTTTAAACTATTCAACAAATAATTTTCAACATTTTCTTCAGTTTTACTCTTTATTTTCCCATAATTATTCCCAAGCCAAATATTAATGTTATTTTTATTTTTAATTAATTCCTTTATTTTATTTTCAATTATTACTAACCAACTGTCAAAAATTTTAGAATATTCGGATTTTTCCAAAAATCTTGTTTTATTAAAAACTTCAATATAAAGCTGTAAATAAAGGTATAAGGCTTTTACAACCCCCTTTTTTGAAGCAGCTTGAAAATTAAATAATTTAAAAATTATTTTTTAAAATTAGGTACAAATATGAATGCGATTTAGCTCATTTGAAAATTTTCCATATTCAATTTCATGTTCAATTCTACGTTTAATAATGTAGATTCTTAATAATTCGTCTTTGCTGTTTTTGAACATTTCTTAATTTTTAAAAATTAATTATTGTACAATATATAAACTTAAGTTTAATAAAGTTTATATGTATACAGACACAATTTGAGTATTGTAAATTTAAGTTTATGATTTTTTAAGTTAGACTTACTATTAGCTAATAAGTGGTTACAAACTTAAGTGAGTCAATTTAAAAGAATTACCATTTTGTTCATTTTCTTTTTCAATTGCTATTTTCATTTTTTCATTAAGTTTTGTTCCCAAACATTTCATTTCCAATAATAAAATTTTACCAAACATTTTGAAGGTTTCAATCTTACTACTTTTTACTTGATTTGATTCAAAAATTAATTTTCTGTTAACTTTGGTAGAAACATTTTCTGTATTTTTGATTTTATTATTTATTTCTAAAATTAAAAAATATTTTTTAATAAATCTAATTTTTCTCCAAAAAATTTTACCATTAATTTTATTGTTATTTTCAATTTGTTCCAGTTTATTCATTAAAACATCTATTGCAGAGGTTAATTCCTTCATAGATTTATTTTTATACCCACTGTCATAAAGAAACTTAGCTTGTTTAAAAAGTTTGTGAATATTGTTATCCAGCATTGAAAACAAATCTAATGTTTTAAAAATGTTATTTGAGTCTAGGAAGAAGGGTTAGTATAAATTGGAAAATCTGCGGGGTATTTTGATTTATTTTTATGCTAACAATAAAAATTTATTAATTTACGAACTTACATCCTTTCTTAATTTTTAGCCTTTATTTAATTTTAATTACCTTTGTCCATAATTTCATTATTTAAGTCCATATTGTGTTCACACCTCCCAGACATTATTTCATCCAAAAATGTTACTTGAACAACAAAATCCGCAAATTCCTCAACCTTATTTTTTTCACATTTAATTGATAAAATTAAATAAATAATTGGGAAAATAATGCCAAAAAATTTTATCGTTAATGCCATTATATTTCTAGGAGTAAAGAAGAATTAAATAAAATGTAGGAAACAAATAAAATTGTTTTCTTTAAATTTTTATGAGTTTTAATCACTAAACAACTCTAAAAAATAAATGTCTGATATTTATGCACTTTTATTGGCAAAACAATTTGCGCATGCACATGAAAGATTGTCTAGCCACATTAAAGTGCATTTAATGAAACATATTTACAACCGATTCTTTTCATGTATGCGCTTTAGACTCAAATCATTTGTACAAAGTTTATTTGTTGTATGTTTTGTTTTTTTGAAAATGTTTAAATAGATGTTTTTTTTCATTTGTTTTAATAAGAAACAGTTGAAGCTTTTTAAACAAATGTTTTTGTGTTTCATAAGTTTTGTTTAAAAAATAATGTGTATTTTACTGAACATGTTTAGGTAGATGTTTTTGTATTTCATAAATATGTTTCAAAAAAAATAAAATTAGAATTTATTCACATTGTTTAATTAATTAATTTGTTCAAATAATTTTTAAAATTATTTAAAAATATTTATAAACAATTTTTAAACCTTTTTTTTCCATTTATTTTATTAAAATCTTCTTTTCTTATTAAAGTTTTAACGCCTTCTGCGTCTCAACATGCATGAAATGGGAGAAAACTTAAAAAATAAATAATTTACTTTAAATCGGAAATGAGAGAAAAACAAAAAAGTTTTTACTTCACATTGCTCCCATCCATGTTCAAAATCTCTTCGTTTTTCATCTCCTCTTTTTGTTATTATATTAATAGCCTAAAGTTTTAAACTTGAAACAAAATATATTCTTATATTAACCTTAGATTGTGAATGAATCCTCCTCGGAGGTTTTTCGATTAAAATATAATTTTCATTTAAATTAAATTTTTGTTGTTTATTTTGTTCTAATTGTTTTAAATATTTCTCCCATTCTGTGACTAATTGTTGATTATTTTCTTGAACTTCAATTGGGTAGAATAGAGGTGATATTGCAGATTCTGACTGACAAAATAACTGAAAAATTAAAAAAAATAAAACTTTTGAAATATAAACACTAAGTACTCCCCAATATAGACCTAAAATTTAACTAATAAATTTCTAATAAATTACAAAAAAAATTTACAGTTGTAATAAAAACTGCCATAAACACTAATTCAAATAATCCAACTAATTTATTTATTGTTGTTTGTTTTTCAAGCATTTTTTCCTTTGTAACTTAGGTTGTTAATTAATTAAATTTAATAATAAAAATTTGAAAAATTAAAAACTAAAAATTAAAAAAAAATAATAATTAATATTTATGAAATAAAAATAGTACAAAATTTAAAATTTTTAAATGCCCTTATTTTAAGCTTTTTACATTTTTAACTTTTTTTTCTTGTTTTTGTTTAAAACCTTTCAAAAATGTGCTTGTTAGTCTAATCCTTTCCTTCCACTAAAATTATTTTTTTAAACAAAAAAAAATTTTAAGTACAATTTTTAACGACTTGTGGAAGCCTTTGTTTATGTACAGACCAATTAAAAATAAAGTCAAAAAAAAAGATGTAAATAAATAAATTCTAAAAGGATTTGGCAATTGAAAAAATGACAAATTATTTTTTTAAATTAAGAATTTATTAAATAATTTACAGAAAATTGCTTCAAAAAATAATATCTGTAATTAATTAAATTATTAAAATTAATAAGAAATATTTTTTTATTTATTTTTGTTAAAAAATAAATATTCACTATTTTAATAAATTATGACAGAAAGACCAATGAATTTAATTTACAATGTGATAAATTGAAAAAAAAGAAAATAACTGGAAATATTAAAACAAAAATAGCGCATCTATTTAAATATGCATTTACTACATGCATTTTTGATGGTTAAAAAATAAAACTTGGAATAAACTAAAAATAATAATTTTTTAATTTATTTTGGAATATTTTTAATAATAAAAAAAATTAAATAAAAAATATTATAAAAATTCAAAAAGAAACTAATTTTAAGTTTTGTAAAATATAAACAATATCAATTTACCAACTATTAATTTACTACAAAAATACAGGCAATGTATTGTTTTTTGCTAAATAGTGTTCTCTTATTTTTGTAAGTTGGAGATTCTCCAATTAAAAAGAAGGTATTCAAATGTTTTTAAGATTGCGGTTTTCTTTGTAATTAATGCTTTTAACATTATTGGTCTTTGTACTGGTAGCACCTTGCTAAACTTTAATATTAAATTCACTTTACTACTTAAGGACTAATAGGCAAAAAAATTTAGACCTAAAATCAAACCTTCTACTCAATTTAATAGCTGGGTCAAAAAATAAAAAGGTTAAAAATTTGAATAGGAAATGCCCAAAAATTTTTTTTATTTAAACAATAAGCTATTCAAGTGTAAAGTAAAAGAAAAGGTTGAAGTACTTAAAAATTGAAAAGGCTTAAAATAAAAAGTTTTATTTATTAAAATTTTAATCGGGGAACAAATGTTTGCCAAAAATGGTTTTTAATTTTATTTAAATGTCTACAATTTGTAATAATAAAAATTATTTTACTTCCTAAAGATAATAATAATTCTCACGCAATTTAATACCATTTATTTAGAGGAATTTATTAATGCAATTTAAATGTTCCCCGGATGTCATTAAGCTTGCGAAGGAATTTTTTTTGTTTATTTGTTTGTGTTACATATTTTATTGGCTTTTCCTTTTATGTACTTTTTTTACTAAAGTTTGTGTCTGTCAAAAAATGTGTCAACTTTTTTCATTATTATTATCTTAAGAAAGATGTGCGCTAAAAAATAGTGACAGTTTTTGATAAGGGAAAATTAAAAAGTATAAACACTAAAACAATATAACATACAACTTTTAATTTAATTAAGTTAATATTTAGAGTATTGATAATCAAATAGAATTAGCGGCTAATTCAGAAGTTTATTTAGTTGAAAAAATTTTAACTTACAAAAATACCTCAAATTGAAATACAATAGACACAATATATTCCGCCTGAATCAAAACATTTATAGTTGAATTAAAGTTTAGAAGTTATATTATGCAAAAACAGAATTAACAAAGAAACTTAACTTAAATTTCTGATTGTGAGTTATTATTAATTTAATAAGACTGTAGGATAACCTTTTTTTCCTTCACAACTGAGAAATATATAAAGTTAAAAATTTTAAAAATAGCCGCTTTAAAATTAGCCAAATTTGCAATAAAAAATACAAATATTTACGTAAAAAGAGTTAAGTCAAATAAAATCTAATTAAATAGTTAAGTGATGACATGACTGAAGAAAAATATTTTTTATTTTATTTTTTCCTATTTAATAAATATATGTCAGAAAGTAATGAATTAGAAAATTGAAAAAAATTCTAAAAAAATACCGGAAATTGATAAATAAAAATAAATATCCTTTTAATGATTTGGTTAATTTTCTAAAAAATTATTTTTGAGTTTTTATTCGCGCAGAAGAAAATACTAACAGAAGATGAAATAAAATTATTAAATAATTAAATAAGAGTTATATTAATTAATTAATTAAAGAAGACAATCAGAATAAATATAAGCATTTAATCAGAATAAATATCAGAATTTAATCATAATAAATATAAACATTTAATCAGAATAAATTAATCAGAATAAATATCAGAATTTAATCAGAATAAATATTAACATTTAATCAGAATAAATATAAGCATTTAAATAAATCAGAATAATTATTTTTGTTTTTATTCTGAATTAATTTTTAATAAATTATATTACATCCACTTCCACTAAGTTTCATTTTTCTCATATATGTAAATCTAAAAATGTCTTTAATTAAAAGAAAAAAGCTACCTATTTTTAAATCTCTTGAAATTTTTTATTAATATTTTCAAATAAAAAATATTTACAAAAAGTTTAAGCAAACAAAGCTTTGAATTTCCTTTCAATATTTTTTAATGAGTATCAAATTTTTATTCCATTTATGCCATTATTTACGTAAAAAACCCTTTGGGTTAGTAGACTCTTGGGAAATTTTCTTTATTACTTTTTTGTGCAAATGATAGGAAAAATGCGTAATATTTTTAATTAGAAGGGGATTAAAAGCTCTGGAAAAGTGAGCAAAAAATTATATTAAAAAATTAATTAAAAAGATATTAAAAATGTTTTGTTGTTATTTTTTTTTAAAGTGCAAAGAATTGTAATTGTTTAGAATTAAAACTTGAAAATGAACAAGCTCCAAGTTGGAAATAATTAAAAGTTTTCAATTTTTATACAACTTTAATTTAATTAAGAAAAAATAAACAAACATTTATTTAATTTTTGAGAGTTAAACAAACTTAGTTAACAAACAACCGCGTAAAATTTTTAAATTTACAATAATTTTGTTTGCTTGTTTACAAACTTTGTGGCTTTGTAAGATTGTTTGGTCAACATTAACTAACACTTTTTTTATTTTATGGCTTTTATCACTTCTTTTTAAATTTTTTATTATTTTTTTAAATTTTTTATAACATAAAAATGGTAGTCTTAAACAAAATCCAAAAGAATTTTTAAATATTTTTTTTTTCAATTTTAAATAAAATTAACCCTTTATGGAAGGAATTTTAAAAGATGTTTTAATTCCTACTGAAAATTTACCTTCTAATAACACTCACAAAATAGTTACTACAAATTCTAGTAATTTTGAAGAAGACTCTAGTGACACAGTTTCAATACCTGATTTAACAGAAATTTTAAAAGCTGCTGAAGAATTGAAAAAAGAATTTGACATTAGGGATGCACAAAGTAAATGTTTTATTTTTAATGAATTTCTAGGAAAGTTATAATTAAAATAAAGTCCAAAATAGAAATTTTTACTTGCTCTAATTTAATGTTTAACGTCTAAAATTTGTCTTTTTTTTTATTTAAATTTTTAAATATTTATTTAATTTTTAGAATTTTGTCAAGGTAAATACTCATGTTATAAGCCTAGTATTCTTGGCGATCGGTATTATTTCTGCATTTATTGCAATTTTGATTTTGCTCGGTGTTATGTTGACAGGCATTTGACTCGAAGAAGACATTTAATAAATAAAAAGGCTTTTGAGGGTTTTTAAAATAAAATTTAAAAATAAAAAATATTTTTGTTAGATAAAGCTAATAAAAAAGAAGATTTTAACAATAATTCTATTGAATTTGAAATAAAATGCAAAGACAAAGATGGGTGTTTTACACAAAGTGAGCAATTTAAAAATTACGTTTACTGTATTTTTTGCAAAAAGAATCTAATAAATAAATCGAGTATTCTTAATGTACATTTACAGTCTACAAGTCATCTAAATTATAAAGAATTATTTAAAGGTAAAAAATTAAAAATTTTTATAAGTTGTTCAAGTTTAAATATTTTAGTTAAAAATAAAGTGAATAATTCTGCAAAAGAACTAATAAACGTTGACGGTGCTATTGAATCCTCTAATGAGGAAGGTAAACTTAAAAACTTAAACTTTTATTTTTTGAAACTTATATTACCATTAAAAATTACATTTAATATTTATTTAATGTATATATTTTCATTTTTGATTTATTATGAATCGAAAACAAA
Source organism: Meloidogyne exigua (assembly GCA_018905775.1). Lineage (NCBI taxonomy): Eukaryota > Metazoa > Nematoda > Chromadorea > Rhabditida > Meloidogynidae > Meloidogyne > Meloidogyne exigua. Next base: position 87,966 of record JAGUQR010000195.1, on the reverse strand, counting down.
TGCTTCTCTTATTTTTGTGTTTTATTATTTTCAGAAGTACCAAATACAAAGGTTTTGAAAAATGATCAATCTTTTACTCGATATCTTAACTTAAAAAGAAAGTATAAGAATTTGCAATTCTGTACTTATTGCAATCAGCATTACAAAGGTTCTTGTGTTAAAGAACATGTAAGGGGAAAAAAGCATAAAATGTTGAAAAAAGCTTTTGAAGGTATATAATTATCAACCATTTAAATTTAAAAAAATTAAATTTAGCACAAATTAAAAACAATTTAATTAATAAAGAAAATGATAAAAATAGTTCAAAAAGTTTAAATATAGATAGATCATTTAAAGCAGCTACTGAGACATTAATTGATGAAAACAATAATGATAAAGGTAATTTTTATATCTTTTCCATTCCTAAAATGAAATACAAGAAAATATAAATTTTAATCATTTTATTTTCAACAGGAGCTAAGGAATTAACTCACAGAAATAAACATAAAAATATCAAATATTGTGTCTATTGCAGAAGGTATTATCTATCAACTAGCATGAGATATCATGTAAAAACACAAAAACATATCTCTTTAAAAAAGGCTTTCGAGAGTTTTATTAATTTATTTTTTCAAATTAAAATATTTTCAGAATGTCAAAAAAACAATGAAAATAATAAAGAAGAAAAAAATAAAGAAAATAAATACGACAAATTGCTTGCTTCAACTGAATGTTTTAAAAGAAGTTCATTGGGATATAGCTATGCTTTCTGTATTTATTGTCAAATTGATATATCCTTTGTTAGATTAATTAATTTGGAATATCATAAAAAGACTACAAAGCACACGCTTGCAAAGGCTGCTTATGAAGGTTAAAAATTAAGTTTTTAAAGTTTACTTAATTTTAAAAATAAACTTGAAAACATTAAAAAGTTTTAAAGTTTAATTTTTAAAAATAAACTTGAAAACAAAAGTTTTAAAGAAAAATTAAAAAAATAAACTTAAGCTAAATGTAACAACAATAATGAGAATGCTGCTAGTGAAGAAGATGAAATTAATAAGTTTATTAAAATTAGAAAAAAATTAAAAAAATACAAAAATATTGATGCAGAAATTGAAAAAAATGTTGAAAGTGATTCAAGCTTATCTTTAGATGAAGAAAGTGAAGCAGCTAAAATTGCTTCAATTTTAAGTAAAAAAAGAAGAAAAGCTAAAAAGCACACACTAATTAAAATAAATTAATTTTTATTAATTATTTGTATTTCTATTAAATTTTAATAATGATTTCAACAAAAAAAAATTGAAAAAATTAAAAAGGAAAGATAAAACAATAAGCGAAAAAACAACAAGTTTAAAGGACAAAAAATATTTTTAAATTTTTTATTTTTCAAATTTTTCTTTTTTTCTTAATAATAATGAGAATAACTTAGTCATAATTTAAAAAATTCCAAAAACTTCAAGAAACTAAAAGTTATTTTTTTAATTTATTTAAATAACATTTATGAAAAATAAAGTAAGAAAAAAACATTTTACTTTCAAAGGTGACTAAGAAAAAACATTTAAGTTTTACATTGAAAAGTAAAAAAATTTAAAGAAAATGTATTAATCACTAAAAAATTTTTTAAATTATTTTTTGTATAACTCAGTATAAAAAGAATTATTAAAAGCATTAAATAATTTAATTTATTAACCCATTATACATTAAATAGCTTAAGCTTTAATTGAAGAAAGCAATCACATTCGGTCAAGTTTTAATTCTTGTAGGCCTTTTATTGTATAGGCTGAAATTTATTGTTCTATTTGCTTTATTGTTCCATTTTTTTCATTTAGTTTGAAATTTACTCAATTAAAAAAAACTGCAAAAATATTTAAAATGAATAATTACTTAAATTTAATTTTCCTTTTGGTAACCATTATTTTCCCTGTTGTTGAAAATTATTATGGAGGGGGAGGAGGACAGTATAGTGGATATTACGCCATTGGTAATGGAGGATTGCATGGAGGTAATTTTCTAAACTTTTTTATTAAATAAGTACTACTTTGGCTAAATTTTTAATTTTGACAACTTTTTCAAGTTGGATTATTTTTATTTTTTAATTTTGAGTACCAACATATCAGCAAGCAAATCCCTCTCCAAATGTCAATCCCTACCGTCAACCTGTCAATCCGTGTGGTTATTTTGGGTGTCAACCAGCTCCACCAGTTACGCAAAATCCTGGTGTTACTTCAACTGGTACTTTTAAATGAATTAATAATTAATGTATTCTATAAAATTGGGTATAACTAGTCAATAAGATTGACTTCCAAAAATATTAAGACTATTGAGTCAAGTAAAGATATTGCTCATTCAAGTTTACTTCCATATATTTATGTGTAAAATAGATAATTTTATATTATTCAACAAAAACACTGAACGATCTGACACATAATTTTTTTTAAAATTAACAGTAGAACCAACTGATGAGTCTACTGATGGTGAAATTATTACAGATGCAAGCACAGATGAAGCAATAACTACAGACACTGCAGTCACTGATGATGCAAATACAGATGGAGCAGTTACAGATGATGCAAATACAGATGGAGCAGTTACAGATGATGCAAATACAGACGCCGCAATTACTGATGATACAAATACAGATGGAGCAGTCACTGATGATGCAAATACGGATGGAGGAGTTACAGATGATGCAAATACAGATGGAGCAATTACTGATGAAACAGGTGCTAACTGAAGAATATAATGAATAATTAAATTAATGCCAGGCTGGATAAGAGTTAGTACTAAAATAAGCTTTAGTTTTTTCGCTCTCATTATCCCCAATTTCACATATTACGCTTAATTCTTCTAGCAATGGCATAAAAATATTTAATAATTTTAGTCAGTAAACCTGACTTGCAAAAATAAACATTTTAAAATCACATATGATTAATTAATTTATTTAATAAATGGATAAATTATGGAAATAAAATTATAAAGGGAAATAGCTAATATAAAAATTAATCAAAAAATGAAATGTTACTAAAACCAATTATTACTAAAATTAAATAAAATATGTAGAATAGTAACTATAAAATTTTAAAATTAATGAATTCTCTATTTATTTTACGAAATTTCTTCTTCATCATTTACCTTCTCTTCATTATTTTCCTCTTTACTATTTTCAGAATTTTCTTCAATAATTGATTTTGGAGTAAAATAAAGGGAATCTGTGTCGAACGTCTTCTTTTGACTACCATTTTTTTTAGAATTTTCACTTTCATTTGAATTCTGCGATTCTTTAGATTTCTGCCGTAATAAAGATTTACGCCCAGCCTCTACTGCAGTCTTCCATAAACTTTTATTTTTTGATTTAGCTGGGGGTGGAGTATACACTAGAAATTAATAAAGCAATAAAGGTAATTATGAAGAAAGAAAATTTAATCGAGAAAGGTTCGAATTGTTTTAAGGATATTATTAACGCAAAGAAAAAAACTTACAAGTTTCCGGAAAAAGTATATTAAATTCAGGAAGTGGTGAATTCCTTGCTTCAGTTTCAATTTTATTATCCTCAAGTTCTTCAGAATAATTTGTCTTTAAATTTGTTTCAGAAAAGCTTCTTTGTTGTTCATTAAATTCCTTTACTTTTTTCTCTTTTGAGGAAAAACTTTTTGATATTAATTTTTTCCAGTCATGCTTTTTTAAAAATTTATGTTTATTCGACTTTGTTGGAATTTTTTGGTATTGAATATCAAACGATTTTTTTGATTCTAAAATTTTTTTTGTGAGTAATTAAAGGATGTAGGGTTGGGGATCACTTTTGCTTAGAGTTCTCCTCAAAGATTGTTTTGAATATTAAATTTTGTAAAATATTTTCACTTAAATAAAGAGTATTTTAATTGATGGACGTCTTCTTATTTAGCGTTTTATATATTTTTGGAAGGAAAAATATTTTTGACTAATTATTAATGTTTTTAATAGAACAAAAGTTGTGGGGTTTATAAACAATTAAAACAAAATTTTGCGGATAAATTTTGCGGACTTTTCATTAAAATAGAGGAAATTGCTACAATTCCTTTATTACCTGTATCAGAGAATGAATGGTTTATCTCTTTTCCTTTGGTGGATAGGCTTGCTCCATCAACATTTTCATCAGGAATTGACTTTATTTCTAAAGATAAATTAGATAAATTATTTATTTCGTGTATTTCTGATGCATTTTCTAAAATTTGAGTTAATTCTTCACTAATTTCATTCTCATTTCTTTTGCTATAATCTCCATTGACATTTTCTATATTTATTGGAGTTGATGGTTTTGTATTTGAATTACTGGTACTTGCACTGTTTGTTTGAGAAGCGTAGTATTTTCTGAGTTTATTACGTCTTTTTTCCCATTCTAAAATTTATTATAAAGAATAAATCTGAAAAACCTGTTCTACGCAATTCTGAAGCTTTTTTAACCTTATCCTCTCCATAGTAACCATTGTCCAATTCGGACAAAGATATGTCATCTTCAACGTTAATTTTGCTTGTTTCAGCATGGCTTAAATAAAAATGAACAGATTAAATTTAAAAACTAAATCAAAATACCTAGAGGTTCGTTCTACCTTTAACGGATAAAAATCATTAAAGGATTTTGCGCGTTGTTTCCTTTCTTTTAAATTTTCCTCCTCATTTTTTTCACTTGAATAAGCTCTAATCTCCTGATTTAAATCTTGCCGTATTTTTGCAATATCTTTTTTAAAATTTTCTATTATTTTATCTTTACTTTCTTTTTTTAATTTTTCTTCACTTATTTTAATTGTTTCATTTGATTTTGGGCGTATAAATTTCTTCTTTAATTTTTTCATTCCACTAAATTTATTTTTATTTTCTTTAATATTAGCACAATCACTATTACAGTCCTCAATTAGTTTCTCTGTACTGGAACATTTTGAAGCCTTTTTTTTAATTAATTAATTTTAAAGCTAATCAAATACATTGTCTAGTCTTCGATGGTCTGTTCCTTTTTTAGCAATACACGCACAAATTTTCTCAATCCTTTTATGTGTTGAATTCACCTCTAAAATTAAGAACAGCATAATAAGAAGGCAGAATATATTTATTTTTGTATTGAAATAAATGTTTAACATTTTGTTTTATTTCTTCTTAATTTTTTAAATTAGTAGAGGTTATGGACTTGTCCCCTTCCCTCCAAAGGAAATTAGCTAAAAACTTGAAAAATTAAAAAAGTTTTTTAAAATGAATAATTATTTAAATTTATTTTATTTAATATGATTTAAGAATAAATAATTTTATCAGACTACCAATTATTAATTTTGAAATAAATTAAATGTAAAAATAAAAAGTGCTTGTCAAAGAGAAGATGAAGTAAAAATAAAAAGTAAATAAAAGTACTTAAAGTACAAAAAATCGTATGATAAAGTAAATTAGACTTTTTAATTTTTAAATGTCTAAAAAAAAGAAAGAAAATAATGCAAAGGCATTAGTCGGCTGTTTTTGATGTGTTTTTCATATTATTTTGAGAGAAAATTAAGATATGAATTCAGCACTTCTCAACAAATTTTTTCAACACTTGACACCTTTAAAAAATAAAAGTAAGGTTAGGGAAGTGTAACGGTCCTTTTCTCTGATTCTAAATATTTTTTGTTAGATTACCGTTGTCAAAACTCCACAAATGATTGCGAATAAAAATTCCAGATTTACTAATGCATTCTTCTTGTGTCACTTGAGCAGGTGTACAATTTGGTTTAATTATTGCTGTGCTTTCATTTTTGTTTGACATTGACCAATTAATGTATGATACTTGGACCTTTTCGAGAAATTTCCACCTAAATAAAATAAATTTTTAATTTACTTTTAACTAAACAATTTTATCAAGAAAACATCTACGTACACAATTAAATAATTTTATCAAAAATTACTAACCAAAATTTGACCATATCATATTCAACAGGTGCTTGTTCTGCCAAAGTAGTAGTTCCATATTCACTTACAAAAGTTCCTAACCCATTTGATTTTGCATTTACAATCATTCTTTGTTGCATTATGTGATGTATTTTATCGTCAATAGCATACCAGTGTAAAGCGTATCTTTTAATAATTAAATTATATTTTGATTAAAAGTTCTCAATCTAATGTCAATTTATACAATATATTGTAGCCAACTATAGGACGATGTATTACATCAGTATTTGGCCCAGTTGACCAATCAGGCGTTCCAGCAATAATAACGGCACGTTTGTCATTTATTCTTATTGCCTATTTTATTAAAATTTTTTTTAAATTCTCCTTAAATAATTTCTGGCTTTTTACTATTTATTCTTAGCATACAAAAATTGAAAAAAAAATGTCTTACAGTCATCACATTATAATGATAATATTTAATGGCACGCCAATCAAGCCAGGCAGGTTCACTCCACATTTCATAAATTATATTTGGCACATCAGCATATAAATGGGAAATAAAATTAAAAAAATCTACAGAATTTGAAATGAAGGCATTAAAATCTGCTACTCCATTTCCAAAAGCATAACCGCCATCTCCAGCATTGTGCCAATCAATTAAAATATAAAGTCCCAGCTTTAAATAAAAATTTTGTTTTAAAACTTTTTGAAAGGTAATTTATAAACTTATTTTTAAATAAACTTACGTCTATTGAAGCATTTACAACCCTTAATATTGTATCCATATCGTCCCAAGGATGGTCAGTACCAACTGCTAAACGAATCTTAGTAAAAATAAAATTAATAGATAATTATTATTTTGCTTCAAATGTATTAAATTTAAGCCACCAAAGTTAGAAAATTGCTTTTTATGTATTGCTAATTATAATTAATTATTCAATTCAGGCCGTATCAGTAGTCAAATTTTAAAATTCTTTATTTACAGGCTTTTTTGTTAATTTGGTTTTATTTCTTTGAAAAAAACTAACCACATTAGCATTGTAATAACATTTAATTGCTTTAACAACGTTAGGAGTCCAAAAATCCAATTGCCATTCACTATTAAATAGTGAAATTCCTCTTAAAACTACCGGCTTTCCAACTGAATTGACTAATTGGCCATGATGTACGCTAAGCCTTCCAAACGGGGGATCAATAGAAAAAACAACATGTGCAAATAATAAAATTAATAAAAGAAATTTTGTGGAAATTATTGACAAGTAATCCATAATTTAATTATTTTTAAACTCTGAAAAAAACTTTAGAAAAACCCAATTGTAGTTGATTATTAAAGGCTAAGTATAGTCGCTTCAATAAGCTTTAATTTCAATAAAATTAATTACTCATAAAAAATTAAACATTTTTATTCGCAATGTGAACATTATAAAATAAAATAAACTTAAATTAATTAATGCTTGGATTTATTAATTTTAAATTTATTTATTAAATACCTCCTGAATAATTAATGTTTGAAAAAAAAAAATTTAAACAATACAATTTATTTAAATTATTAACTTTTTGCAAAGACTAGTCAGTCTATTTTAATTTAATCATTTTTTAAAATGGATAAATAAATAATGTGTTTTGCTTTTTCTTCCATTTTATTTTTTATTCAAATTTATTTTTAAATTAAAAATAAAATAAATATTTAAAAATATTCACGTGATCAAAAATGGTATGATTTATGCAAATATTTATAGAAAATTAAAATTAGCAAGAGAATGCTCGGCTTCCAGAAATAAAAGCATTATTAAAAACTTTACATAACACAAAGATTATAAAAATATTTATAATTTATTTAAAGAACAATTATATATTTTTAAAATTAAAAAATGTTAAAACTAAATAAGTTGCAAAAAATTAAATTAAAAAAGAATGACAAATTTATTCTAAAAGTTTTAGAGATCGAAAAAAATTTTTAAAAAATTAAAATTAATTATGTCGAATAACCCCGAGCACACGCTCACAAATTGCAATTGATTCAGACCAAAGTTGATCCTTAATTTTTATTTTTTTTTAAATTTAATTTCCTTTAGTTACCTGTATACGCACATCACACACAGCAGCATTAAGTTTTAATTCCTTACAATTTGCATCAAAATATTTTCCACTAATTCCATGAAATTCCCTATCCTCTGTTAAATGAACAAGCGTTTCCAATGCATTTACATGTTCATATAAATATGGCTCTGATGTGGCAGGGAATAATGAGCTATAGAATTTGGCACGACTTGCGTATTGTGGCAAACTTAAAAGATTGATTTTAACTAAATTAGAGTAAGCCTTGAAATACTATCATTACAACTTTTTTTATGCTCTTAGGACGATTATTAAAGAACAATTTATGTATGTATCTAAATCCTTAAAATTATAGAATAGCCAAACTATTTGGCTTCCAAAAATATTATGATTGGTCCAGCACACAATAAAAAAAAATTATTACCTCTAATACAAAATTATTTATAAATATAAATACTTTTCAGAATTAATTAAGCTCATATCACTAGAAATAAACGGTATAAAAAAAGGTTGTAAGCAGCTATTTATTTAAAACTTTTTTAGTATTGTCAAAAACAAACATTTGTTGTTTTCCTTTTTCCACTCTCTGTTCTGCATCAACAACATTTGCAGTAACTTGAAACTGTTTTTTATGTTTAAACATTAGTCTATGTAAATATAATGTTGCCAAATGATTCATAAGCTTTGTACGGGAATATTGTGTAAATTTGTCATATGTACATCGTTCACAGTTTATATCACTCCAATCTATTGAACTACTACTAAATTGACTTGTACATATATTGTTTTCAAATAAATTAAACAAAAACAAACAAATTGTGAAGCATAGAACCAACAGTCAGAATCCTTGATGGAGAATTTAATTCAAGCAAAGGAAGCAATTCTGACCATAATACAATATGAGAAAGGTGATTAATCTGAATAAGTTTTGTTAAAATCATTACAAAAGATTACTTGTAAAGTAAGCTCAAGCCCATCAAGCGATTTTATTCTCCTCTGAACAACAACAGATGCACAAGAGATTAATGTATTTAGACGAGGAAATCTTTGACAAATTTCTCGTGCCATTCTTAATACCTAAATAGATAAATAACCAAAGCTAGCTTTTTTTAGCTTTGACTTCCAAAAATATAACGAGGTTATGTAACAAAAAAACAATTATTAATTTTAATTTTCGCTTGTTAATGTATTAATTATTGGAAATTACATATTAAGCAATTAATTAAACTTATACCTCTGATAGCTTTGAAAAATCTGCGGCCACAAAATCCACATTCCTTTGACTTATTTTATTATTTCCACATTCATCTATTTCCAAAGCTTCAACAGTTTCCTGACAATTTTTTGCATTCTTTCCATGAATTATTACAAAATTCTCATAAGAGTTTGCAGCTAATTCTTGCGCTAATTGACGTCCAAACCCATCAGTTGAACCAGTAATAAGTATCCAACGCTTAAAACTTTAAAAAATACTAATAAATTAACTAAATTTTTTGAATTTAAAGAGGTTTTGTTAATATAATTTCTTAAAGTATTTTTGTTGAGGAAGAAGGCATATTAGTTGGTCTATATTTTTGTAAAGTAGGCAATGACCTAGCTCTAATTTTATAGAAAATAAATATTTTAATAAAATACATTTTAAAATAATACTTTATTTTTTAAATTATTAAACCAGGAATTAAGTTCATAACTTACTTTTTCGAATCATTATTTACATTAGAAGACATTTTATAAAATCAGAGATATTATTCTTTTGTATTTTATTATTCTTTTAGTTTATTTACATGTTGTAATTTTATTTTAAAATAAAAGAAATTGCTTTATAAAATAGTTTATTAGTTTTAAATTGAATTGATGCTCATTTAATTTTTTTAAAAGCTTGAAAAAATATTCTTTCTTGGAAAAGGAAATTTTAATTAACAGAAAGTAAAAACAATGAAAAACAGAAATTAAAAATATATTAAGTAAATGTAAAGAAAAAGTATCTTTAAAATTTTTCAAGGTCTCTAAAAATTTTAAATCGTATTGTAAAGGACTCAACATCCCAAAACCAAGACCCTAATGTTGTAAAATATTTTTTAAAAATAAATATTTTGTCACTGAACTAACAATGAGTTTATTAGCTTATTTAAAAAAAGAAATAGCTAAAAGAGAAACCTTCTGTTTAAAAACGTTTGTATTGATGGATTTTATAAAAGCAGGAGAAAAAAAAAAATAACGACAAGCAGAATGAATGCCCTTTTTCCCTTGAGTTTATTTAAGTGAAAGAACAGCCGACTGGTAATATTTGGGAGGATTTTAGATAAATGAGCTGAATACAGCTTTGAAGCTGTTGACGTCATTTATTCACAAAACAATTATTTGTTATTTATTTTTATTTGGACATTTGGGAATATACATATTTATGGGCATTGAAAGTTAAAATTAATGCGGCTTACAAAAATATACATTAATCGGCAGACTGACCAAACAACCTAAAATTTATTTTAATATTATTATTATTTAATTTATAAATAATTAATTATATGTATTAATATAATTTAAAAATTAGGCAAAAAATAGATAAAAATATAAATTACGTCAAAAATATTTTACATCTTGTAAAACGAACTCAATTACCGAGAGCAGTTTCCGCTTCATTAAATACTTAAAACGTAGATATAGTAATATTCATTTTATATTTACTTTATACATAAAAAAGGAACAAATGAGAGAAAATGTAGCAATTAATTTTTTAAAATTTTTATGTACTTTCTTATTAACTTCACATTAAACAAGTAGGCAATAATGACATTTAAATGATTATTTAATACAATTTGCAGGTGATTTTAATTTTTACTTGGCTACAGATAAAGGAGAAACTAATGTAATTTTTTGGCATTTATTCAATATTTTAATTAAATTTTCTTTACTTTTTTTCTACAATTTTTATTCGGAAAATACATAGATTGAATCCTTTCATAGAACAGATTTAGTAAGAAGAAACTTAATTGTTAAGGGTAAATAAAGAACATTAAAAAGGTTGAAAGACTTAATCTATTGTCAAGTTCCTTCAGCTTTTCGATTACACTGCCAGAAGATCCGCAAATTTTGTCCGCAAATCAATTTGTTTTTGAATTTTTTAGTATCCTTTAATTATTTTTAATTATTTTTTATTATTTAATGTCACGTTTTTTACCATATTTACTACAATTTTTTTATTAAAAATTACCTTGGGTAATTACTTTTAACTCGCATGCTTTAAAAAAGTTTAGACGTATTGAGTAGCAACGTTACGTACTCAATTTATACTTGTGTTTATATTCTCTTTTCCAAAAGTTAAGGCTTTAATGTTTCTCTCTTAAACTGGTCTTATTTTAATTAAGAATTTTTAGAATTAATTTATTATTTTACTTATGGGAAATTGTGAAAGTGGAGAGCAACAAAAAAATCGAGAAATTGATGAAAAGTTGTATAAGGTTGAATTTAATTAAATATTAAATAGAAACATCCCAAAATCATTTATATAAAAATTAAAAAATTTTTTTGAAGGAATTCATTTATAACATTAATTTTCAAGGAATTTGAAGAACAGAAGAAGATCGTCAAGCTTTTGCTGCTAGGTGCTGCTGAGGGTGGAAAAAGTACATTGCTTAAACAAATGAAGTAAGTTTAAGTTTATTCGCTATTTTTAAAGAAACTCAGTAATGAATATGCATAAGTTGCAAAATAATTTGCATAGCTTTTTTGCGGACATTTTTTAAACAATACGCAAAATTAAGGGCAAAAAATGATTTCTTTTAATTTTGTTTGAAATTAACCAAATTAATTATTATTAAGTACCCCAACTTCTATTTTACTTAAAAAAATTCGTTAAAATTTTTACCTTCAGAATAATCCATGACAACGGTTATAGTGAAGAGGAAAGGTTAGAAAGAAGGCAATTAATATATAACAATATTATTAATGGTGTTGAAGCTTTAATAAATGGAATGCACAATTTTCAATTACATTTTGCTAGCAGAGAGGTTGAGGTGAGACTAGAAAACTTGCTAAACTCCTTTGAAGATTTGAAACATTTTTAATATTAATTTCGTTTTTAAGATCCCCTCCTCTCAAATTGGAATATAATTTAAAAAATAATATTTAAATATTTAATTAATTAATTTAGGATTTAGCTCAAAACTTCCTTGAAAATAAAGAAGGAAGATCGAAGCTTTATCCAGACTTAGAAAATACAGTAGAAAAAATATGGACTGATCCAGTGGTTCAGAAGGAAATTGTTCCTAGAGGGAGTGAATTTAATTTCAATGAGAGTTGTCCTTAGTAAGTTTATTAAAAGGAAAAAAAATATTTGAATATCATAATTTTATCAAGCTTTCTCAATGCATTAGATAGAATATTTGCTTCAACCTATGTGCCAACAACTCAAGATATATTAATGCTCAGAATTATTACAACAGGAATTATAGAGGTTTTTAAATTAAAACTTTGTTTGAAACATATGAATTATTTCGGCATTTATTTTTCATAAGGATATAATTTATAACGTTCTACAGTTTCTACCTTTCCTCTTAGTTTTTTGGAAGCAATAGAAAAATATGGCTAATATCCATATAAGCCATTTCTAATAATAAAGTTAAAAAATTAAAATTTAAGCTAAAATTTGAAATCAAAAATGTCAATTTTCGTGTATTTGATGTTGGTGGACAAAGAAGTGAAAGGAAGAAGTGGATACACTGTTTTGACGTTATTTAATTTTTTTAGAGTTTAAAAAGTTGAATAATTTTAACAATTAGGATGTTCATGCGATAATCTTTGTAGTTGCATTAAGCGAATTTGACCAAGTACTACTCGAAGATATTAAAACGGTCGGGAATTTTTTTTTAAATTTCTGAATCTTTTAATACTAGAAAATATGAGATCTATTTATTTAAGAATCGGATGATTGAGTCACTTCGATTGTTTCGTTCTGTATGTAATTCACGTTGGTTCTACAATACAGCAATGATACTTTTTCTAAACAAAAAAGATTTATTTGCTGAAAAAATTAAAACAACATCAATTCAATGTTTATTCAAAAATTATATTGGTAAATTTAATTAGTACAAATTATTAAAAAAAATTAAGGTCCAAACACTTACGAGGACCAAATTAAATACATTGAAGAAAAATTTACTGCTCTTAATTCTAATCCAAATAAAGCACTTTTTATACATGAAACTTGTGCTACTGATACAAATCAGGTAATTGAGCAAAGAGTAGATTAAATTAAAAAAAGTAAATATTTTAAATAAAATTAATAATATTTGTTCTATATTTTAAAATAAAAATTCAAATTAAGATTCAATTAATTCTTGAAAATGTTATTGATGTGCTTTTACGGAAAATTCTTCATGGTTATGGTCTTTATTAATTTTTTATTATTTCTTGCTTTTTATTATTGAAATAAATTCTTTATTAAAATGTTTAAATATCATGCTCAGAATAAGTTATACACATTTAAATGTTTATAATCTATTAATAAATTAATGCAACTTCAAAATTTCTGCTAATACTTTTACATAATTTCTGTCTGAACCCTAATAAAGTATCAAGACAATCGAGAGGCTTCTTCGTGTTTCTAATAATTATTTTATTTATTAAAAATTAAGTTGCACTTTTAAAAATATTTATTTAGATTTTATCACATGTGATAGGCATGGAGGGGCTCTCCTGCCTTTCCATCATATGCCATTTCCCATCTCCTCTCCATCCTTTCTCTCCTGCTATCTTTTAAATCCCAACTGCCGTGAATAACTGCTGCCACGCTTAATCTATTAACATACATATGTATGTAAACAGCAATAGCCTTTGACAATTCAATTTACGGCATTACCTTTTAATTAATTAATTAATTAATTTAAATATATAAAATCTATTTGTTATATTAATTTACAAAGATAGAACTTTACTTCAACTATAAATTTTGTGTTGAATAATATATTTAGAGAGGAATTATCCAAAAGAAAAACCAAATTCTCTTACACGAATAATTTTTTTTAATTTAAATAATATTATTTTTTGTTAAATTTTTATTTATAACAAGGTGAAATGTTCATTTGCCTTAAAGCTGTAGTTTACAGTGTATTTTTCTTACATTTGATGCGTTTTTGTTTTGCTCCTAGATTTTGGTCTAATCAAGATAACAGAGTCTATGTAGGTTTAAAACTTTATTTTGGTTAGCTTTATATGTAAAGGCTAGAAAAATCTCTAGGCTGAAAAGATAAATAAATTTAAACCTATTTTTAAGATTTCTGAACAAATAGAAAACCCGCAGACAAATGAAAATGCTCCTCAAATTGGTAGAATTTTAGCACCCCCAGCATCTCCTGCGGAGTTGTCACCAATGATGTCCCCGGTGCATGAATCATTTCCTCAAAACGAAGACCATTTAACAACTTTTAATATGCATTATGGTTTTCCTACATTTAATACTCAAGAGGTGGACAATTGTATAAATAAAATAAAAAAATTAAAAATTCTAGGTTGAAGAACCACCTCTACCTTACACTAGTGACACTAGCGATTATTATTCTTCAGCTCCTGCCTCTGGTACAAGTACTCCACAGCGATTCGATAATTTTCCTATTTTACATCCGGCTATTGTAGCTACGACAGTAAGTTAAAATTAAAGTTTAATTATTCAAAATTTTTAGTTTAACGAACATGGCATAAGTTCCGGTTATGTTGGTAATGAGGAAATAAATGAACATAATGAAGAAATTCTTCAACAACATCATAATGAAAATTTAGCTGGAACGTTAGGCGATAATGCTCGAACTCGCCGTCGTAATCGTCGTAACCGTAATCATGAAACTCCTAGTCCTCCAATAAGTCCTCGACAGCTTGCTCACCCACATACTCGCCCTAATTTCCGTCGAGAACATTTCCTTAATCAACCAGATCATAACAGACATGATTAAGCAAATTCATCTGCTCTGATTCTATCGCTATTTTTTAAATACTCATCCTATGTCTGAATTTTTTTTATAATCATGTTTTCCGTCTTCTTATACCCAATTTTCCAATGTTTATAAATTATTCTACATGCCTTACTTTGTGAAGTTTCAAACATTTATTACTTTCACTTGACATATATTTAACTATTCATGCATTTTTTCATCTTTTAATTAAATTTTAACACATTTATTAATAGTAAATTACATTTCAAATTACATCCTTTCATCCTTTTAATTAAATTGCGCACTATCACATTTTGTTTAGCGACCACCACCTAAACCGCTTCTTTTATTTGTGTTTGGTTGTGGTTCAGGATAATCTTAGAAAAAAAATTAAATTAAGGCAAGTTATAAACATTAAGTTGAAATTAGACTCTCATAATTAATTAAAGTACGAGAGAGCCAATTGACATTCAACTTTTCTACTTGTTTAGAATAAATTACAGAATTGGGAGTCATGTAAAATTGTATTTTTAAAATTCCTTTAATTAATTTTCAACTTTTAATTTTTTCACCTTGTATATGAATCGGATTAGTCATAATAGTTACAAATGCAGCAATATATAAAGTTGCAATTGTAATAATATAACGCAAATTCATTTTTTAAAAATTATTTAAGTTGTTTTAATATTTTAACTAATTTTAAATAATTTAATAGATTTGAGTGAGTTAGAATTTGCTTAAATAAAAATTCTTCTTTGCAGTTGGATAAATACTGGAATTTTAATTTTCGGAAGACGTATGAGAGACGTTTATATTTCTTCATATGACAAACGTTTATTATACGTTGAGGAATGGTCCTAATTGTTAAATAAAAATTCTTCCACGTTAAAAATTTCTGTTGGATAGAGCTGAAATTATAACGTGGATTTTTAAAAATCATAAGACAGGAAGTAAAAAATGAAGTTAAATTAGCTTAGGTGCCAAGTACAATTTTTGCTTAAATTTTGAAACCTGGATGATGGTAGAAACTTACACAGGAGCAAAAATCAGTCATTTTTAATCTCGATCTAGGTTCCTATTCAAATTTTGATAAAAAGTTTAGATAAATTTCTTTTATAATTTTAGAGTTAACTCTTTTTTCGTTGTAATTTAGTCTTTTTAATTGTAAAATGACAGTTTATTTTTTTAAATATCTGAGAATATTATTAAAGCTTAAGGTTTAACTAAAGATTAAGTAACCTATTAGATAACTTTTTAAACTTTATTAATACTTAAAATTATTTTAATCAATTTTTTCTTTTTAAATTTAAAGGTTCGATCACTGCTAAAAATTTTTATTTGTACAACTGTTTTAATCCAGGAGTTTCTGAAATTAAGCTAACCAACGGCTAAGTCTGGCAATAAAAAATAAAATACAACTTGACTAACAAAAATGCTTTATTAATATTTAGAATTAATAAAAACAGAAGAAAATAAATGTGATTTTTTATTATTTAATTTTGTTAATTAATTCAAAATACATATATTTTATTCTTTAACACTTTCATTTTAATTACTTTATTAATTCTTCATATCAAGATATACGTAATCTTTATAATACGGTGTTTCATGAGTCGTTGTTGCAAACAAAATGTTAATCAAGTTTTTATCCTTTCCTTTTGTTTCACAAGAATCCTTTTTGTTTTTATCTTTTTTATTCTTTGCATCACGCTTCTGAAAAAACAATAAAAATTAAACTAATTGTTGATTTTTGGATTAATAAATTAATATATTAAATTAATTACTCTAGAAAGCTAGAATTTTTGGGAAAGAAGAATTTTTATTTTTAAAGTATTTTTTGATCATTTTTCGATCACTTGAGGACAGAATGTAGAAAACACTTAACTATTAACTAAATTTTAAACCTTTCGGAAGAAAGTTACTTCAGGCCAATAATTATCAGGCTCTTGCGCAGAAACTCCTTTAATATTTTCCTTCTCTATCAATCCAATAATTAAAAATAAAACAATAAAATAAATGAATAATTTTGACATTTCTTTTTTATATGAGCAAAATTTAGAATATAAATATTAATTTTGAAGTATAAATGAAAGTGAATATTGCTCTGGCTTTTATTAGTATTAATACCGACACATGAACATCCTAAACAAATAAAATACTACAATAATCACGTTTAAAAATTATATACACGTTTCAATTTAATAAACTCTTCTAAAACTTAAGTTTTTTTTTATTAAAAATTTTTCAATAATTTTTTAAAATTTATACATATGTCATTCACTCATTAAAAACTATAATCTCGAATATTTAAAAACTTAATGTTTTTTTAAAACCTATTTGGTCATTAAATTATCCATTATTCAACTTCATGTTTCCATGGTTGTGTTATGTAACATTATTAATTATTTTTATTTACCATTATTAAGTCAATGGTGTCGCTATTTTATAAAAAATAAGTTAAAACTTTTAACGTTATATTTAGGTATCTATTTCTTTATTTTTAGCTTAAATGTATATCTTTGTAACCAAGAAATTCTAGGCTAATTAAATATATTTTCTTACTGCAAAATTAATATTTTTGCAAGCATTATTTATATTCCATTTTTTGAAACAAATTTTTTTTAAGAAAATATTTTCAATTAAATAATTAACTTATTATTTAAGCTAACATTTAATTTTTAAAATAATAATTAATTTTCTTTTTTTGTAATAATAAAATAAATTTATTGTTTTATTTGTGTAAATTAAAACAAAAAATTTTTTTTAGCTACAAGAACAATTAAAATAAAATTATACAAATTATGCCAAAATTAATTTTTGAGTTTAATTTAACATTAGAATTTAATTTTTTAGGATTTATTTTCTATTTTTGGAAAATAATTTCCTTTTTTATCCTATTATTTAAATGTAAAGAATGAAATATAATACTTAAATAATCAATCAATAATAAAATGAAATATAAAAAATAAAGATTAATTTAAAATTCAATTATAAAGGAAAATATTTAATAGTGTTTACATAGAACGGTAATTATTTTATTTTATTTTGTGGCATTAAAAGTATCTTTCGAGTTGTAAATTATAGATTTTAATTCAAGTTTACTTACTAGATATTTCTTCATTAGTTATTTTAGAGGTTTGGTTCAAGTGTTTTATTGTTCCCTTCTCTCCTATTTTACTTTCAACTTTTTAAAAGTCATTCATAAATAATTAAAAATGAATTAAATTTGTTCTTAATTAAATCATATAACCTACTGACTTTCTTTTTTGTCAAATATTTCATTTAATTAGAGAATAGTTAAAGTTGTGTGTTTCCATGGCATTTAACTATTATAAATTTTTAATTATATTTTCGAGCCATTATAATAAAAGTTGGTTATTTTATTTAACTAACAATTGTCTAAATTATTTTTGTTAAACAAATGTTTATTCTAATGTAGTAGCTTTTTTATTTTCTTTATAATTAATTTGTCTTACTTTGTAGTAACTTTGTATCTCGTATTTTCAAACTTTTCAAAACAATTTTTTAAGTACATTACCAGCTTAGAAAGGGTTCTATTTACAAGCTGAACAATTACAAGATACGTATTAATTAAAATTGTAAGGTAGAAGATCTTTAACTTTCTTCATCAGCTTTTTTAACTCTTTTTTTTTTATTTTTAAGACATACTAAGCTTTAACTTTATTAATAATTTAAATTCATAAAAAATGGGTATCTGTCAAAGTCAAGAAGAAAAAGAATTAGAAACAAAAACAAAACAAATTGACAGAGATTTATTACAAGTAAAATATGTATATAATTTAAAAAATAAATAATAATTTTTTCAGTCACATATTGCTCATCAAAGAATTGTTAAACTGCTTTTGCTTGGTTAGTTAAATTATTTTAATTATTAAGAGAAATTTGCAATAATTTTAATTGTTTTTTAGGTGCTGGAGAATGTGGAAAAAGTACAATTCTAAAGCAAATGAGGTAAATAATATTAAAAATAAAGTAATATTTTAATAGAATATTGCATGATCATGGGTTTACTGAAGAAGAACGGGAAAAGCAAAAGTTTGCTGTATATAACAATACTGGTAAATCTTTTATAATTAAGTAACTGATTGTTGAAAATTTATTATAGTTTTGGGAATGGCTACATTACTTCATGGAATGGCTAAATTAAATATTCCTTTTGACAATCGGTCTTTGGAGGTACTGTGTAGTCAATTATTTTTAATAATTTATTTTTTCTTTATTTGTGAATGTTAAAGTCTATTCTGATTTTTTAAATTAATTATGACTATAATTAATCTTTCTGATTATTTATACTTTAAGCCTGCTGCTCGTATTGTACTCGATATTGTCAAAAAAGGTGAAGAATCAGAGCCAATGAGTGAGGAATTGGTACTTGCCATCAAAGCACTATGGGCTGACAAAAATTTAAGAGAAAAAGTATTACCACGGGGTCAAGAATTTCAACTTGTTGAAAACAGTAAATAGTAAGTTTAATTTTGATTAACTTATTTTTACAGTTTCACATTTAAATTCAAAAATTTTTTGCAGTTTTCTTGATGCTATCGATAGGACATCTAAACCTGACTACAGGCCTACAGAACAAGATATTCTCTTAAGCAGGATTAAAACAACAGGAATAATTGAGGTAAACTAAAATGTTGTATATTGTTAAGTTTTTTAAACATTAGGTTGGATTTAAAATGAAATCTGTAGACTTTATGGTATTTGATGTTGGTGGACAGGTTAGATTTAATAAAAAATTTTTCAATTACACTTTTTAAGAAATTTAGCGTTCAGAAAGGAAAAAATGGATTCATTGCTTTGAAAATGTCAATTCAATTATTTTTATAACAGCCATTAGTGAATTTGATCAAGTTCTTTTTGAGGATGAGACAACGGTAAAATTTTTGCTTTACGTGATACTGTGCAAGTGTGAGAAATAAGAAATTTTTTAAAATTCTCCACTATTGAAATAAATAGACACGGCTGGACCTGTAAACAACCTTGGGAAATAAATAATTTATTTTAATTTACTGTTATTTAGAATAAATAAAATTATATACTTTTTAATATCGTAGTTTAGGGAATAATGTTTATTCTAATGTCCTTATTTAAAAAAATTTTTTAGAATCGAATGCTAGAATCAATGAGACTATTTGAAAGCATATGCAATTCTAGATGGTTTATAAATACTTCAATGATTGTTTTTCTAAATAAAACAGATTTATTTATTGAAAAAATTAAAAGAACAACAATTAAAGTTTGCTTCAATGATTATAAAGGTCAAAAGTAGTTCAACTCGTTAATTTAAAATAATTAATAGTTTTGTTAAATAAAACATTTAATCAAATAAAAAAACAAATTTTGGATTTTTATTAAAATTTATAGTATCAACTTAAATTTATAGGCTCTGACGACTATAACGATCAAGTAAAATTCATTGAAGGAAAATTTGAAGTAATGAATGCAAATCCAGACAAAACTCTTTATATGCATCAAACCTGTGCTACTGATACAAATCAGGTCAATAAAATTAAAGTTTAATTCTTAAATCTTTACTTAAGGTGCAACTCATTCTTGATTCTGTCATTGATCTAATTATACAAACAAATTTACAGGGATGTGGTTTATATTAATAATATATTTATTAACTCGAAATACATCTATTTAATTAAAAATTTTAATTGTAAAATTTTTAAATAAATCTTTTAATTATTTAATAATACTGCAAAAAATGCTAGAATAATTTTTAATGTTTTTTAAATTTGGTTTTGCGCAAAATAATATCTTTAAATTATAATTTTAAATAATAGTTAATTAATAAGGCTCACTTAAAGTTTATTAATTTTTGTGTAATATACACAATATTCCATTTTCTGAAGATAATTAAAAACAAAAATATTAAATTTTCTTTAATTTTAGCTTGGAGGTATAGTTTTAGTAAATGTATTGGATAATTTTCGTTTAATTTTAGTGTTTGTCCAGCCTGATTCACCTACAAAACAATCGAAAACATTAACTAAATTCAATTCTAAAGTAAACAAACATATTGAATGTCCACAACATTGCCCACAAATGTTTGCTCCCTAAAACATAAATTTATAAATAATAATCATGTACCTAGAAGGAAATAAAATTATAATTATAAAATTGGTTATTGTAAAGAGGGGAGGGAAATAGTATTCAGAAGATCAAAGATATCAGAATAACAGAGATTTCTCAAAATATTAAAAATCCACCTTTGAAAGTAAACATTGTCTTAACATTTGGTGTCTCCTACATTTTGCACAAGGCCCCATACATGCAAACTGACAAGCACATGTACAACGACATGAATCTTTTGCGCACCTAATCCCTCCACAATGCATTGTCATTCTAAAAGTTTTTTGCCTTTTTAGGTTAATAATTTTATAAAGGTTTGGACCTGGACTTTTTTCTCAAAAAGTACAGTTTTTTATCCAGTTGGCCCAGAGATTTAATATAAAATAATTTAGAAAAAGTAAAGAAAAACGAAGAAATAACAAGAATTGAACACTAATAAATGACAAAATGACACATGCTTGTTAGGCTTTAACTATTTAAACACATGTCGAGAATCAATGGAAAATAAAGAATTTAAAATAAAAATGTAATATTTGGATTTTTATATATTTTTAATTATGGTTTCGGATTTAACTCGTGATTTTCTTGATACTTTCACTCCAGATGAATTAAAGGAATTGGAAGAAATTCATGAGAGAACTAAAATGAATTATGATGTCGAAAAAGTGTCTAGTGGTGAAGGTGGAGGTTGTTGTTGCATGTGATAATTGAAGTTTGTTTTGAGTGAACGAGTTTAGTTTTGATGCAAATGTCTCCATTTTATAGAAAATTATTTCTTTTAGTTTATTAGTTTGATTCAAACGAATAACATATTTTAGTTAAGTAGCTGATAAATTATTATCCTCTAAATATCAGTAGAAATATGAAAAATGATCAATTTTTATTTTATTTTCTTAAAAAAAATTAAAATAGGTTTAACAAAATATATTGGTATTTATGAGCTTTATTTTAAATCCTCCAACTAACAAGTTTAAATGCGAATGTCCCTTGTCATTCAGGTTTTTCCATCACCCATCAAAATATTCTAATAAATAAATAAATATTTTTTATTCATTTACCATATTCATTTCAAACTCCCATTTGCTTATAGTCCCATCATGGTCAATGTCCATCTAAAAATAAAAATTGACTAACCTTTATAAATTAAAAAAAATATACCCATTCTTTAATATATTCCAGAGAGTATGCCCTCAATTCTAAATCCTCCACTTCTCCATTTCCATCAATATCCAACTTCTTCAATTTTCCTTCAGTAAAAAAAGAACGATATCTATTTATGGCCTCTTTACTGTTCTCAACAACCCAAACAGCTTTCCAAAATTTTGGCCCATAAACAAATCTTTTTAATTCATCCATATCAATGCTTCCATCCTTATTTTCATCTGCCATCTGGATTTAAGGTTATTTATAATAGGAATTTCTGTACAGAAAATTCTTACAGTAAATAAATTTGCCTTTTTCTTAGCACCCGATGTGCTTTTCTTTTCTTCACTAGCTTTAGAATAGTTAAAAAAATATTTTTAAATAATTTGTAAAAAAATCACTACCTTTTGGCTTATTAGACACCACTGAAATTATAAATACTCCAAGAATAATTAAATTAAAAAATAACACAATTATATTCATTATTAGTTGTAGTTGTTGGTGAAATTTAAAAATATATTTTGATTGTAAACGATAATATAAAAAATGTTAGTTACTTTTAAGATTATTATTCAATTAATTTATTTTTTACCTATCATAATGTAAAGTTTTGCGAATTAATCAGTAAAAATTAATAAAGAAAACTTTTTTATATTTCGTCAAGGCCGCAAAATAAGTGTGTAAAAAGATCTAAAATCATTCTCTTTCAATTAATCTAACAACAATTTAATTTAATAATCAATTTGTTATAAATTTATTTTTGGAAATCTTCGATTATAATTAAAATAATTTTTTAATTATATTTCCAATTTTAGATTATTAGATTTTTAATTTAATATTGAGACATAAAATTATAAATAGGTATATGTAGGTACGTGTACATATGTAGAATTAAGCACTTAATATGACGGAAATAGTTCGATCAACCTTATTATAGAATAGATACATATAGTTGAGAAGAGTTTGTTAATAAATATTTGAGTTTTGGGTTAAAATTCTTTGAAATTTAAAAAAAATGCCAAATTGACCTTGGCATTATCCAAAATTCCCGTTTGAAATTTTGAAATATCTTCTTAAAATTGAAGATCGAGATATTTATTGTCCATAAACAAAAAATTAGAGAATTTTAATGACGGATTAATGAGTTAAAATTCTTTGAAATTTAAAAAAAATGCCAAAATTGACCTTGGCATATATCCAAAATTCCCGTTTGGATTTTTGAAATTTCTTCTTAAAATTGAAGACCGAGATATTTATTGCCCATAAACAAAAAATTAGAGAATTTTAATGACGGATTAATGAGTTAAAATTCTTTGAAATTTTAAAAAAATGCCAAAATTGACCTTGGCATATATCCAAAATTCCCGTTTGGATTTTTGAAATTTCTTCTTAAAATTGAAGACCGAGATATTTATTGCCCATAAACAAAAAATTAGAGAATTTTAATGACGGATTAATGAGTTAAAATTCTTTGAAATTTTAAAAAAATGCCAAATTGACCTTGGCATATATCCAAAATTCCCGTTTGGATTTTTGAAATTTCTTCTTAAAATTGAAGACGAGATATTTATTGCCCATAAACAAAAAATTAGAGAATTTTAATGAAGGATTAATGAGTTAAAATTCTTTGAAATTTTAAAAAAATGCCAAATTGACCTTGGCATATATCCAAAATTCCCGTTTGAAATTTTGAAATTTCTTCTTAAAATTGAAGAACAGGATGTTCGTTGCCAATAAACAAAAAATTAGAGAATTTTAATGAAGGATTAATGAGTTAAAATTCTTTGAAATTTTAAAAAAATGCCAAGATTGACCTTGGCATATATCCAAAATTCCCGTTTGGATTTTTGAAATTTCTTCTTAAAATTGAAGACCGAGATATTTATTGCCCATAAACAAAAAATTAGAGAATTTTAATGAAGGATTAATGAGTTAAAATTCTTTGAAATTTAAAAAAAATGCCAAGATTGACCTTGGCATATATCCAAAATTCCCGTTTGGATTTTTGAAATTTCTTCTTAAAATTGAAGACCGAGATATTTATTGCCCATAAACAAAAAATTGGAGAATTTTAATGACGGAGTATTGAGTTAAAATTCTTTGAAATTTTAAAAAAATGCCAAGATTGACCTTGGCATATATCCAAAATTCCCGTTTGGATTTTTGAAATTTCTTCTTAAAATTGAAGAGCGAGATATTTATTGCCCATAAACAAAAAATTAGAGAATTTTAATGACGGATTAATGAGTTAAAATTCTTTGAAATTTTAAAAAAATGCCAGGATTGACCTTGGCATATATCCAAAATTCCCGTTTGGATTTTTGAAATTTCTTCTTAAAATTGAAGACCGAGATATTTATTGCCCATAAACAAAAAATTAGAGAATTTTAATGAAGGATTAATGAGTTAAAATTCTTTGAAATTTAAAAAAAATGCCAAGATTGACCTTGGCATATATCCAAAATTCCCGTTTGGATTTTTGAAATTTCTTCTTAAAATTGAAGACCGAGATATTTATTGCCCATAAACAAAAAATTGGAGAATTTTAATGACGGAGTATTGAGTTAAAATTCTTTGAAATTTTAAAAAATGCCAAGATTGACCTTGGCATATATCCAAAATTCCCGTTTGGATTTTTGAAATTTCTTCTTAAAATTGAAGAGCGAGATATTTATTGCCCATAAACAAAAAATTAGAGAATTTTAATGACGGATTAATGAGTTAAAATTCTTTGAAATTTTAAAAAAATGCCAGGATTGACCTTGGCATATATCCAAAATTCCCGTTTGGATTTTTGAAATTTCTTCTTAAAATTGAAGACGAGATATTTATTGCCCATAAACAAAAAATTAGAGAATTTTAATGACGGATTAATGAGTTAAAATTCTTTGAAATTTTAAAAAAATGCCAGGATTGACCTTGGCATATATCCAAAATTCCCGTTTGGATTTTTGAAATTTCTTCTTAAAATTGAAGAGCGAGATATTTATTGCCCATAAACAAAAAATTAGAGAATTTTAATGACGGATTAATGAGTTAAAATTCTTTGAAATTTTAAAAAAATGCCAGGATTGACCTTGGCATATATCCAAAATTCCCGTTTGGATTTTTGAAATTTCTTCTTAAAATTGAAGACCGAGATATTTATTGCCCATAAACAAAAAATTGGAGAATTTTAATGACGGAGTATTGAGTTAAAATTCTTTGAAATTTTAAAAAAATGCCAAGATTGACCTTGGCATATATCCAAAATTCCCGTTTGGATTTTTGAAATTTCTTCTTAAAATTGAAGAGCGAGATATTTATTGCCCATAAACAAAAAATTAGAGAATTTTAATGAAGGATTAATGAGTTAAAATTCTTTGAAATTTAAAAAAAAATGCCAAGATTGACCTTGGCATATATCCAAAATTCCCGTTTGGATTTTTGAAATTTCTTCTTAAAATTGAAGACCGAGATATTTATTGCCCATAAACAAAAAATTAGAGAATTTTAATGACGGAGTATTGAGTTAAAATTCTTTGAAATTTTAAAAAAATGCCAAGATTGACCTTGGCATATATCCAAAATTCCCGTTTGGATTTTTGAAATTTCTTCTTAAAATTGAAGAGCGAGATATTTATTGCCCATAAACAAAAAATTAGAGAATTTTAATGACGGATTAATGAGTTAAAATTCTTTGAAATTTTAAAAAAATGCCAGGATTGACCTTGGCATATATCCAAAATTCCCGTTTGGATTTTTGAAATTTCTTCTTAAAATTGAAGACCGAGATATTTATTGCCCATAAACAAAAAATTGGAGAATTTTAATGACGGAGTATTGAGTTAAAATTCTTTGAAATTTTAAAAAAATGCCAAGATTGACCTTGGCATATATCCAAAATTCCCGTTTGGATTTTTGAAATTTCTTCTTAAAATTGAAGACCGAGATATTTATTGCCCATAAACAAAAAATTAGAGAATTTTAATGACGGATTAATGAGTTAAAATTCTTTGAAATTTTAAAAAAATGCCAGGATTGACCTTGGCATATATCCAAAATTCCCGTTTGGATTTTTGAAATTTCTTCTTAAAATTGAAGACCGAGATATTTATTGCCCATAAACAAAAAATTGGAGAATTTTAATGACGGAGTATTGAGTTAAAATTCTTTGAAATTTTAAAAAAATGCCAAGATTGACCTTGGCATATATCCAAAATTCCCGTTTGGATTTTTGAAATTTCTTCTTAAAATTGAAGACCGAGATATTTATTGCCCATAAACAAAAAATTAGAGAATTTTAATGACGGATTAATGAGTTAAAATTCTTTGAAATTTTAAAAAAATGCCAGGATTGACCTTGGCATATATCCAAAATTCCCGTTTGGATTTTTGAAATTTCTTCTTAAAATTGAAGACCGAGATATTTATTGCCCATAAACAAAAAATTAGAGAATTTTAATGAAGGATTAATGAGTTAAAATTCTTTGAAATTTAAAAAAAATGCCAAGATTGACCTTGGCATATATCCAAAATTCCCGTTTGGATTTTTGAAATTTCTTCTTAAAATTGAAGACCGAGATATTTATTGCCCATAAACAAAAAATTAGAGAATTTTAATGACGGAGTATTGAGTTAAAATTCTTTGAAATTTTAAAAAAATGCCAAGATTGACCTTGGCATATATCCAAAATTCCCGTTTGGATTTTTGAAATTTCTTCTTAAAATTGAAGAGCGAGATATTTATTGCCCATAAACAAAAAATTAGAGAATTTTAATGACGGATTAATGAGTTAAAATTCTTTGAAATTTTAAAAAAATGCCAGGATTGACCTTGGCATATATCCAAAATTCCCGTTTGGATTTTTGAAATTTCTTCTTAAAATTGAAGACCGAGATATTTATTGCCCATAAACAAAAAATTGGAGAATTTTAATGACGGAGTATTGAGTTAAAATTCTTTGAAATTTTAAAAAAATGCCAAGATTGACCTTGGCATATATCCAAAATTCCCGTTTGGATTTTTGAAATTTCTTCTTAAAATTGAAGACCGAGATATTTATTGCCCATAAACAAAAAATTAGAGAATTTTAATGACGGATTAATGAGTTAAAATTCTTTGAAATTTTAAAAAAATGCCAGGATTGACCTTGGCATATATCCAAAATTCCCGTTTGGATTTTTGAAATTTCTTCTTAAAATTGAAGACCGAGATATTTATTGCCCATAAACAAAAAATTGGAGAATTTTAATGACGGAGTATTGAGTTAAAATTCTTTGAAATTTTAAAAAAATGCCAAGATTGACCTTGGCATATATCCAAAATTCCCGTTTGGATTTTTGAAATTTCTTCTTAAAATTGAAGACCGAGATATTTATTGCCCATAAACAAAAAATTAGAGAATTTTAATGACGGATTAATGAGTTAAAATTCTTTGAAATTTTAAAAAAATGACAAGATTGACCTTGGCATATTTTTAAATCTCTAACGAAAACAGCAAAGCTACTTTTTTATTTACTAATTTCCTTTTGTCTAAGAACCATCATTATTATGAAGCTAGAAACTGAAGTGTTTTAACAACTTTTGACCTACACCATGTTCTCCACTAAACAAACATAAATATTTTTTTATTGTTTCATTTTGGTATTATTTAATTACTTCCATTATTGTTTAACTTCTTATAATATAAAAGTATTCCCATTTATGACTTCTAACTTTATTATTTTAAATTCCATTTAATGACTTGATGGAAACTAGGCAACAATTATTCTGCCTAACTTTAATTTCATTATTCCCTCAGTAATGCACTTAAGTTTTAAAAATAATTATTAAAAAAAAGTTTAACCAATTATTTATCACGCAAGTGCCATTTAAATTTAAAAAATTTACATTTCATATTGTTACAATATTTTAAATGGAATTATTAATTAAATGAAGTAATTAATTTCATTATATTTACATATACTGGTAATTTTTTAATTTTATTTTATTTACAACTTACAAATAAGAAATGGTAAATGGCTTCACTTTAATACTTAGTGAATCAGTAAAAATCTACAAGTCACCTATACAATCCATTGATTTTTATTTATTCGATACTAATTTTGTTGGCAGATTATTGCCATATTATTAATGTAAATTTGCACTTATAGCTGAATAAAAGCCTTAAATCTAATCAAACCTTACTAGTAGATTAATGAGCAATTCAGTGTGTTTTGAGCAACTTATTTAATTATTTAAAAATAAAAAAGGCAAAAAGGCTTTATTATAATAGAATTTTTGTCTCCAATTATTAATAATTAAAATTAATTTAGCTAAAAGATATAATTTTCTCTTTTTTAGTAATAAATACAACATAGTTTTTATTACATTATTATAAATAATAGCTTACAAATAGTTTTAATATTAATAAAATTAATTTGCAAATGTCAATAATAATAATACCAGTTTTATTTATTAAAGGTTATATTTAGTTTTTTTTTTTATCTTAATTAAAAGTTGAGCTTATTTCATGGTCCCTTGTTCATATATACAATTCTTATACTCAAATACTGGTTCATTTCCCTATAAATCGCCTATAAACAAACTAAACTTTATATCCTGATCCGTCTGTCGTTTAATTTTTCATTAATTTCTATTATTTAATTTCCGGTAACTTGTAATAAATAAGGAAAAACTTTTTTCTTAATAACCTACATAAAAATACAACTTTTTTCCTTGAAAATTTATAGTTTTCCTTTTTTTAAACTTTTTAATAAAAATGTCTTTTCAATAGTCATAAAACTTTAATCTAAAAGCTACTGACAAGTAGAAATTTTAAATTTTAAAAATTAATTGTTGTGTATATTATAAAGCATTAGCGTTTTTTATTTCACCTGCCATTTGTCGAAATGCAATAATATTTTTGTATTATTAAATTTTTATTCAACTTTACATAAAAAAGTAAATTATTTGTTTAATTTAAGCATATGAATCTACGCGAGTTTAATTCATTACCTGAACACTACGGAATTTTTGAATTTATTGATACATTGAAATTTCGGATGTTTTGTTGCAATAATGATCGACGCTTTAATTTCTATAAAAATGAGGCTGAAAAACGCGATTTAATGAAACGATCACGTACAATAGATGAAGAAATTGAGAATGAAAAAATGGCCATGAAAAAAACTTTAAAAATACTGTTATTAGGTTATTTTATAAAAAAATTTTATATTTTTAATTTTACTCCAGGCGGTCCTGAAAGTGGCAAAAGCACCATATTTAAACAAATGAAGTTTGTAGATTTAACTTAAATTTTTTTAAATAACCTAAAATTTTAAAAATGAAGAATTCTCCACATGAATGGCTTCACTGAAATTGATTTGCTCAATTATCGATATCTAGTCTACAGCAATCTGATTCAAGGAATTAATCAATTAATTGAGGGTGCTAAATTAATGGATATTGAAATTGACAGGGATGTTGAAGTCTGTTGTGTATAAAGATTACAAAAGGTGTAGCAATAGCATAAAAATTATATTTTTAAGGAAGATGTTACCGTAATAACCAATTATTATCATTCTACACATCCTGCTGAACTTGAATTAACTCAACCTTTAGCAGTACATATTCGAAGAATATATAAATCTGACTTTATTTTAAGAACGCTTAAAAAACAACATGAAATTGTGCTACTTGATTCTGCTGTATAGTACTATTTTTTGTTTATAGTTCTTCCAAAATTAAAAAAATTCCAGTTTTCTTGAGAATCTGAATAGAATCGCTGAGCATGATTACAAGCCTAATCATCAAGTATTTGTTTTACACCAATTGAGGATCACACCTTGGAGGCCTACTGATCCAAAGACTATACAGAAAATTGAGTAATCAAAAGACATAGGCCTTCAGGGAGTGTCTTCTAGTTCCTATTACTACTCTCGATTAAAAACATGTTTTTATTCCTAGGATATTTTACGCTCAAGAGTGCCAACGACGGGTATTTGTGATATTGAATTCAAATGTAAAAATATAAATTTAAGGCAAATATTTTTTGTTATTTTTTAAATTACTTTTTTAGAATGGTTGATGTTGGAGGTCAAAGATCCGAACAACGTAAATGGATCCATTGTTTCGGTAAAATTAATTTGATGAATCGAGCTCTGAAGGCCTATACCCTGGGGCTATCATAATAAAATTCTGCTAATCAGTGCAATGTTTTCTTCAGAGTCTATAGGCCTTCAGTTCTTATCCTAAACTATAATAAATAGAAACCTTCTAATTTTCCTCAGACAATGTTAATGGTGTTCTTTTTGTTGCTGAACTTTCTGGTTATAATCAACTGTTGTTTGATGGTGAGCAAACAGTTAATAGATTAAGATATAGCTTATATCTATTCAAACGGATTGTTAATAACAAGTTGGAGGTTCAATAAATTTTAATTTTTTTTTCTTTTAAGAGCATTTGGAAAGAGAACCGCGATTATTCTTTTCTTAAATAAGGTAAAATATCCAATCCTTTTAGGATTAAAAATTATATAATTAAATTTACTAAAGCTAATATGCATATTTAGGCAGATATATTCAAGGAAAGGCTTGAAATTTTTCCTCTTAATGTTTGCTTCAAGGCATATTCAGGTTTGAAAATTTAATAAATTAATATGCGTAAAATATTTGTCTAGGTGAGAATGAATTCGATGCGACGGCAAATTATGTATCCGATAGATTTCATTCAGTTGTAACTCCTAGTTTGAATGAGGTAAAACCTGTCTATACACACTTCACAAATGCAACAGATACAAGAAATATTGACAGGGTAAAAAGATTTTCTTTCCAAAAATTAAGACACATACACAACTCCATTTAATTTTCTCTATTTTTCAGGTTTTTGAATCGTGTGTTGACGTTATTTTTCGGACCAGTATGGAGAAGGTCGGCCTAAAATGAATCAAATTCTTTCTAACATGTGATTATAGGAAAAATATTAAAAATGGATAATTTTAAGATTTTATGTTTTTTTTTAATAATTCAGGCTGCATTGATGTAAATAAAATATCGAGCAATGTATCAAGAATTCTATTCAAATAGTGCGATTGTTGAATTACAATTTTTTATTATACTTTTACAAAGGATATTTTAATTTTATATAAAGCTTTCTAATAATAAAGGACGAAAAAAATAACTTGATTCTAAATTAATTAATAAATAATAAAAGTTGCGGAGAAAATTTTGCGGAAATTTTGGCACATAACCGAAAAGTACCCTGAACCGTGCCGAACACTAGAAAAATACTAAAAAACTCTAGTCGTTTGTTCATCAAAAACAAAGGAATGTAAAGCCTGCGTGCGTTTTCACTTGTACTAAAATGAACTTACACTTAGGCGTTATAAAAATAAAAGCCAACAACACTACTAGTCATTTTCTCTCTTCTTGTTTCGATTAATAAAATCCATGTGCAAATACACACACTGCAGTGTATAAATTATATTGATTTACTAGTTTTATGAAGAATTTTGTCATTTTTTACTTTATTTGGAATCCTAATTATTCGTTAATTAACAAAAAACCTTCAGTTCAAAAATTTAGTAATTTTAGTATAAATTTTAGAATGCTTGCGAAAGACATGGCAACAAGTTTTTTTGACTTTCTACACATGAACAAGCAAAAAGTAGGTTTTCAAAAAACATAATTTTTATGAGTTAAAATTACGCTACAATACATAATTATCAATTCCAGTAAGAAAATATTTTTGCCTTCTAGACATTTCGCCCCAAAAAACGCTTTCCTCATGGAACTCTTCGACATAACTTGCATAAGCAAGCACAAGCAACACTCAATTCAGGAGTTGACCTTAAACATGTTGTACAATTACCCCCTAATGAATCCTTAGATGATTGGCTGGCTGTAAATAGTTGGAAATAATCTTTATTATTTTTAAAATTAAAATTTCAAATTCCTCTTAATAAATCCGAGATAATTCACAATTCCTATTTTTAGCTGTCGACTTTTTTAATCGAATAAATTTACTTTATGGAATTCTGACTGATAATTGCACAGCTGAATCTTGTCCAACAATGTGTGGTGGTGCGAAATATGAATATTTATGGCAGGACGGTGTTAAATTTAAAAAACCAACAAGATTACCTGCAAAGGTATTTTTAACACTTTTTGGTAATAATTAAATATCCTTTTTTATTTCCTTTAAGTACTTAGTCAGTAAAAGCTTTTTTAAATTTTCACTTTAAGGATTATATGCACAAATTAATGGATTGGATTGAAGAGCGTATAAATAATGAAAAAATTTTTCCTTCCACAATGGGTGAATTTTAAAATGTATAAACCCGCTAATAGAAGTACTGGTTTTTCAGATGTTCCCTTTCCCAACGATTTTCGCCAGACTTGCAAAAAAATTTTGTCACGTCTTTTTAGGATATTTGTACATATTTATATTCATCATTTTGAGAGACTTGTTCAGCTTGGAGCAGTAAATTTTTAAAGATAAGAAAAATTTTTTAAAGTATAATTCAGGAACCACATGCGAACATGCTCTACAAACATTATTATTATTTTGTCACAGAATTTTCACTTGTTACACAACGAGAACTGGATGCTTTGGTGAGGGATTACAAGCTTTAAAATTATTCTCATAAATATTTTAGAAAGATTTGACTGCAAGATTGATTGTAACAACTCCTCAATCACCACAACAACAGCAACCTATGAAAAATTAATTTTTTTTCCTTCCCTTTCGCGATTATATTTTAAAACTATTACTATATAAATCTAATTAAGCCTAAGAAAATTTTTTTAATACAAAAGCTTTTTAATTATTACGTTATCTTGTCAATACCATGAGAGATAGTTAAAATTGAAAACCTATCTAGTTCAAGTTACAGAAACCTTGATCTTACTAATTTTGTCGTACATAATTTCGTCGAAATTATTTAGAGTACTCCTAAGTTTCACCTGCCGAACAATTTTTTTATTTAATCATTTTCGAATTATTAGGCCAACTTTATAATTCCTTCTAGTCATTTTAATTAATTTTTTTGTGCTTTGGCACCATCTGTTGGCTTTTACTGTTAGAAAAAGTTTTGTTTCCACAAATATAAAAGACTTAAAACAAATTATTGAACTAATCCATCTAATTTGAGCAAATTATTAACAGTCTTTTGTTTCATTTCTTATTAATTTCATGCTTATTTTATTACTCAAACGGTTGCCGGCGTAACCAATAATTTATATTCAATGAAAGACTTGTTAAACACTAATTAAAAATAAAAAATAATTCTCTTTTTTAATTTATTCGTTTAGATTTTATAAGGTATTATTGTAGTTCGTTCTATCACATTGTAGTTTCGGCGAACAAGGCCATCTGAATATTTTTGTTAAAAGTCATTAAAACAATTGCCATTAATATTATTTTTCATGTTTCTTAAACCAGCTTTAAATAAAAATTAAGTATCAAACAATAATATTTAAAAATGGGTGTATGTAATTCTACCGAAATAATAAAAGCACGAGATGTTTCTAATCGAATTGATAAACAACTACAATTAGATCCAAAATTGCTTGTACAAAAGCTTCTTTTACTTGGTTAGAATTATTCTATATTCAAATTAGAACTAGTTATTTGCAGTAGATTATTAAAAAGCTTAATTTAGGCCCAGCTGAAAGTGGAAAAAGTACTTGTGTGAAGCAGATGCAGTATGTTATCTTTGTATTATTTTGAGAATGTTAATAAACTAATATTTAAGTTTAAATTATTTTAACTGTTTTAACTTAACTTTATTAATTGAAATTTTGATTAATCCAAATGCACGAAGCATAATTTTTTTGAAGCCAATTATTGCTAATATTATTTTGTTTAACTTACGTTTATTTTTAAGAATCCTGCATTTAAACGGTTTCACAAATGCTGAAGTTGAAGAAAGAAAGTGTATAATTTATTCAAACACAGGTAACTTTTTTGGAATTAAAATGCCATACATTTTTTTAGTAAGGAGTATGTTTGATCTACTCGAGGCTAAATATGATTTGGGTCTGAACTTTGATGATACAGCATTAATGGTTGAATTTTGAATTTTTAAAATGCCAAAAAATATGGCCAGTATATTTCATGCCTCAAATTTCAGAATTATGCCAATATTATCAAAAAACACATAGATAATGGACTGGAATTTGCTCCTTTCAATACACAAGTAAAAGAGGCAATACAGAGGTTGTGGTTAAATCCAAATATAAAAATAGCTTATGAGAGACGAGCAGACTACCATATTCACGATAGTGCGGCATAGTAAGTTCGAAGAATTACAGAAATTAATAAAGCTAAAAAATATTTTTAAACAATTATCAATATGAATAGCTTTATTTAATATTTAGTTATTTTGAAAACATTGAAAGAATAGCAGAAAAGGACTACAAACCAACAAATCAAGACATTCTTCACACTAGAGTGCCAACAACTGGTGTTGTTAAATTACTATTCACACTAAATGGGATTGATTTTAAGTTTGTTATAGTCGAATTTATTCACCATTACTGAATTAATAATTGATCAATTTGCATATTTTTAATTATTAACTTTGGCAATTTTTAGTGTATACGATGTTGGCGGACAGCGCTCAGAAAGGAGGAAATGGATTCATATATTTGATGATGTAAATGCTATTATATTTGTTGTAGCAATCAGTGAATATGACCAAAAGATACGTGAAGATAATTCCACGGTCAGATTTTTTTTATAGAATGTTGGATTGAATAGGAAAAATTTCATAAAAACCTTAAAAATATAAAGATATTTTCGAAAATAATAAATAAAATTTAAGAATCGACTTATTGAAGCACTTGGCAAGTTTTTAATTATTTCATCTAAAATCTTCTAAAAAAAATTTTAAGAATTATTTGAAAGCATTACAAACAGTGTATTTTTTTCAAAAAGTTCAATGATTTTATTCCTCAATAAAATTGATATTTTTGCCGATAAGATTAAAAAAGTTTCATTAACAGTTCTCTTCCCTTCTTACAAAGGTATAAATTAATTAAAATTTAAGCTTATTTTTAAGTCTGGCAATAAAAAAGTTTCCATTGTTAATTTTTAAGGAGGACTAAATTATGAGCAAGGAATTGAATATTTGAGAAAAAGGTTTCTCAGACTCTACAGAATCAAACAAAAATTGTATATACATGAGACATGTGCTACTGATACGAACCAACTTGAATCTGTTTTCACTTCAGTATTAGATACTATAGTACAAGAAAATTTACAAGATACGGGAATGCTTTAATTTAATTTAATAAATAATTTAAAAAATCAAAACATTTATATAAAAATCAGATTTATGCTGAAACATAAAATATCAATTTTTCTATTTTAATGGAAGTTGGTATAGAAACTAAATTTCTAGAAAGGTATAATACTGCGTAAGCAGATATATTTTTTATTTTCTTAAATATTTGGTTAAGTATTAATTTGATCAAATACATAATAATCCTTTATGTATAATTATTTTACATTTCGGATAAATAATTATACTAAATAATTAGGTTTATTTTTGAAGACCATGCTAAGAATTTCCACAATTTTCAACAATTTTAAAACTCGTTCCTATACACCTTGTTTGACTTCGAAAACTTGCCAATTTTTTCACACCTTAAATTTTTAAGTTCCCTTTAGCTCCTTAATAAAAAAAGACAATAATAAAAAATTATTTTTCAAATTATTATGAGAATAATGCTTATTATGTTTATGTTTAGAATATTATATTTTTTATAACTAATGGCAACGAATTTTTAATTTTAAATTTGTTAAGGTTGTAATAATTAAATAATTTTTTATATTATTAATATTTTTATTCATTTTTTGTAAAAATGTTGAATTGATAATTACAGTTAATTATATATTGTGTCGTTTAGGCGCAGCAATTGAAAGCTGCGTAGATTAAAAGCTTAAAAATTTTTATTTGTATAATATATTTATTTGCATCAATTTTAATTATGGGTCTTTGTGAGTCCATTGAAAATAATAACACTGCAAGAGTAATTTCTAAACAAATTGACTACGATCTGATGAAGAAACCTAAAAATATTATGCAGAAACTTTTGATTCTTGGTACTATATATTGTTTAAAAACAGATTAATTGCAAATATTTTTGTAAAAATTTTTCTTCTTTTTTAGGGCCCAGCGAAAGTGGAAAAAGTACTTGTGTGAAGCAAATGCAGTAACTTAAAAGCATTATTAAAACTTAACGTAATAATTATGTATGAATTTTATAAAATTAAGAATATTGCACGCATCTGGGTTCACCATTGACGAATTGGAAAGGAAAAAATATATAATTTTTTCATATATAGGTGGTTACAATTATTTTTAATTACGTAAAAAATTTTAACTCTTATGATTTATTTTTTATTTAAGTTTCTAACATGTCTGAAATTATTGCTGCAATGTACGATCTTGGCATAAAATCTAGCAATACAAATTTAATTGTAATATTCATTTTATTAAATATTTAATTTTATTTTTTAGGCTGATATTAATGTTATTAAAAGGCATATTGAATCTGGCAGAGAATATTGCTCATTGCCTTTAACAGTTTTCAAAGCGATCGACAATTTATGGAAAGATCCAGCTATACGTGTAGTATTTGAAAGGAGAAATGATTATCATATGCAAGATAGTGCTTCATAGTAAGTTGAAAATTTAATGGGTTGGACATCGTACGTTCAAAAATTAAATAATTATATAAGTAAATAAATTGAAGAATTATTTCAGTTTCTTCAATAATATTGAAAGGATATCTGCAAAAGATTATAGACCAACATGTAGAGATATTTTGCTTACAAGAGTTGCTACAACCGGGGTTGTTAAACTTAAGTTTATGTTCAAAAATGTTGAATTCAAGTACTCTAAATATTTATTTATTAGTTATTGTCTTCATTTCTGGACACTTAATATTAGACAAATAAATTAAAAAACAAGGGTTGATTAATTAATATATTTGTCTATACATAGATATTTTTCAATAATATTTTTAAGAAATTATTAGTCATCTATAGTAGAATAAATGAAGATTAAATCAAAAATTTATTCAAGACACTAACTCAATTTTTAGTGTATTTGATGTTGGTGGACAACGCTCAGAAAGGCGTAAATGGATACATGTTTTTGACGATGTTAATGCAATTATATTTGTTGTAGCAATTAGTGAATATGATCAAAGAGTTAGAGAGGACAATAAAACGGTAAAATTTGTATCATGAATTGTACCTCTAAATTCAAATAAATATTATGATTAATTTTTTAGAATCGGTTAACTGAAGCAATCGGTATGTAATTTTATGATTACTTTAATAAAGAAACTTCAGAATTATTTCAAAATGTAGCCAATAGCAAATTCTTTTCCAGAAGTTCAATGATTCTTTTCATGAATAAAAAAGATTTATTTGAGGAGAAAATAAAAAAAATATCACTTAGCATCCTTTTTCTTTCTTATGGTGGTAAGTTGGGTTTTTTTCTAAATTAAGTAATTATTTTTAAAATTAAGGTGGACTAAATTATGAAGAAGGAATAAATTTTTTGCGAAAAAAGTTTCAAAATAAATACAAAAATAAACAAAAACTTTATCTTTACGAAACTTGTGCGACAGACACTAATCAACTAGATATAGTTTTCAGCATTGTTTTCAAAAATATTATGGACGCAAATTTGAAAGGAATGGGCGTTTTATGATTTTAAAGAATTACTTAGAGCTTTATAAAGTGTAGATCATTCTTAAAGTTAATGTATAGTGAATTTGAAATTTTCAGCCTCAGACAAACCTCGAAGAAATTAATTTCTCATACAAATATAAATTTATTTATTATATGTACATAATTATTTTTTTTCCATGCCGTTCGGTAATTAAAAATATTTTTTATTTATTACTTTATTTTCTGTTCGTTTGTTATTTATTTTTTAATGATTTACAGCTGTATGTAATAACCTACTGTTCGAAAGATACAAGTCGGGATTTTCTAATTAGCCTCCGATTTTTTCTGCACGAATTAGGAGAATCGTTGAGAGTATTTTAAAATACTTAACGTTCACCCGTTAACATCTCCTCAATTAATGACAAATAACTATTGGTATTTCTTTCTTATTTTATTTTGATGATTCATAATTTCAAAATTTTACTAAAAATGTTTTTAAAAAATTGTTTTTGGCCTTTTCTTGTGAATGGTGCAAGTTTACTCTTCTTTTCTCTAAAAATAAACAAACAAACGTTCTCGAATGACTGCCATCTGTTTTGTAATAAATAACCTTACTCATTGATTTTTTCATATATATTTCTAGTAATTTAAAAATTTCCTGTCATTTTTTCTAAATTTAATATTTGATTTTTGGTTTTGATGAGCTTTATTTTTAATTTTTATTTTATATGTATTTCTATTTGACATCCTCCTCCTCTTTAAAATTTTTTGCTATAATATTCTAAATAGCTTTTCAAAAAATTTGTTATGTTTAAATTACAATATTAAAATGATTCTTAGCAAATATTTGATCTCAATTCTTACTGCTTTACTTTTTCTAGATAAAAATAAATACATTAATTATAACTAAAAGTTAAATACTTCAGAATGTTTATTTATTACATCGAAATAGTATTTTTGTAAGTATTTTTATTTAAAATATTCCACATAGAATCCTTTTAATTTCAGAATTTTTTCTGTTCATGCTGAACTATCTAATTCTCGAGCCCGTCGTCATTGTTGTGGAAGTGTTGTCTCTTCCTCATTGAGCTACAGTAATAGTGTTGGGAGTACTGGTTGTATTGTTTCGGTAATTTTATAACAATTTTTATGCTTATTAAGAGCTATTGGAAAGAGTAGTTTAATTTAATTTTTACAGTAAAGTTATATAAAAATTTTAGGACAACAAATTGTACATAAACGGCATTTTTACAAAAGATTTAAATACAGACGAATTGCAAGAAGTAGATCAATACAAACAAGATCTTGAAGTATATAAAAATAATTCGCGGAAATATGTTGAACAAAAGTGGGGTAATACTCCATTTGGAGAGGAAAAAGAAGGAGAAAATGTTGAGAAACGTAAGGCTCCTAAACTTCCTAAAACTCCGAGTTTCTGTGATCAAAAAGTAAGTAATATTTTTGCGCGTAAAAGAGTTTTGATTAATTAAATTCTATTTATTCATATTTCATATACCTATGTTAAGGCAAGAACTCAATTCATATTTAATGGTTGTATGGTTCAAGGCGACAGTCTTTATATTGGAAATAATTTTGTCCGTAAACTTAATGAAGGTGAACAAAAAGAGTTACAACAATTTGATGAAAACTTACAAGAATACAATGAAGCATTGAATGAGGAAATGAATCGAGTAAATTTTTCCCGATTCTAGATAAATTTCTTATTTTTAATTTTTAGCATTTTTCTGAAACCTTCGGCAGATCCTTTGGAAGATTTTTTGGAAAAAAACCCTTTGAATCGGATTCAGACGAAAATGAATCAGATGATAATAATTCATCTACTCTTCCTGCTGAACGTAAAAAACCACAAAAATCGTCTAAACTTGAAATGCCAAAACCACCGCAATTTTGCACTATGGTTGCTTAAATAATTTGAGATAGAAAATTGACTTTATTTAAAAGTTCATTCGAATTATTAATTTAATGATTATAAAATATTTTTCATATATCCTACTGTTAATAGAAAAATTAATATTTTTTAACTCTTGTAACATTATTAAAGTTAATTTGAATATAATGAGTAGAATAACCTTGAGCCAACTTTAATCGGTTTTTAAAGAAAAATTTTAAAAAACAATATTTATCCCTTAGATATTTAGAAAGTAGATTGGGAATAACATAGATCCAAAAACGAAGTTTTATCTTAATGGATAACCACATGAGTCGAGTAAAATTCAAATGTGGAAGTTAATATACTTTAACTAAATAAAATTCGCTGTTAATGAGCCAAATAATAAATTTTGTGTATTAATTCGATAACTGATAAAGAAATCTCTTAGAATAGAAATCAAATAATTATTTAACAGCTGTCATATCTTTTAAGCTTGCTGAGTAATTTGTTGTCTTTTCGAACAATAGTAGTTGGAGGACGATTACATCGTTTTTGCATAATTTTTTCCTTAAGACGATTGTCTGATTGCTGATGGTTTTGAAAATGAGGACTACGAGTAATATTTCCATAATTTTTTTTGAACTTAGCATTATCCACAAAAGAATTTAGCCCTATTGCAGGATTATGTAAATTGTTAATGACAAGCTTATCATCGCCTATTCTAGCATTGTTTTGAAGTCTTGGGACCTTCAATAAGATAGAAACGATTAATTTAAATAATTTGCTTGAAGAAAATTAAAACTAACCATTTTATGCTTAAAATTATTGTTGTGCACAGGAGGATGCAACTTCAATGGAGTAGAGCTGCCATTTTGGAGATCAGCTTCGTCCGTATCACTTTCAGAAAAATGATAATCCTCCTAAAATTAAAAAATAAATGATCTAGTTTTGTTATTTTTGGAAAATATTATTTTTATGTACTATATGGGTTTAATATAAGAAATATTCCACGGAAGAAATTTTCTCATTACCTCCAATTCTTTAGTAACAATATTTTTATCAAGCATAAAAGATAGGTTCCCTTGTCTCTTGAAACCATCAATCGTTTTCTCATCTATATGATTAGGTTGCACTATTTGATCAGACTGAGAAGCTGCATCATTTTCAGTATGTTCAATCTAAAGTTGAATTAAGTGAAATATGTACTTAAGTAATTTTCTCTTATTTAAGTTAATTTAATTTTTGAGACTTAAAACTAGACATATGTATGTATACATTCATATTAAAGGTAATTTTTACAGCACTAGACACAATGTATTTTTATGAGAAAGTAAAAGAGAAAAGAATTTTTGTTTATCCGTTGTCTAGTCTATTTCCTGTCTAGTCTTGTATTTTGATTTAATGGCACTTTTTGTATTTTTTAAAAGTTTGACGTCAATTTTTTGACAAAATGGGCAAAAATGACATTATTTTTCGAGTTACTTTTCTAGAAACTTACACTTGTTTGCTGATTCGTATTTATTAAAAAGTCTTCAAAATTTAACTCATTGTCAATAAAATTCTCATTTGTTATGTTCTGAAATGCATCATCTCTGGAAGATATTCCTCTTCTCGGCGGCTCCAATTCAATTTCAACCTCTGGATGGACATTCTTGAATAAATTAATTTAATTATTTTGTTTACTTCGAAATTCAGACTAGCCATTTTACTCATTTAAGTTTGATAAACGTACACTTTGTCTTCTTGATGAAGTTGCTCCATTAATATTAATGAACCTTCTTATGAGGTTGAAAGGAGTCCCTTCAACAAAGGAATTCATGGCAACAAGTTCAAATAATAAAAAAAATAAAACATTGTAATAATTTTTTAAATAAGCGAATAGTTGCATTATTTGTTGATTTCTGTGTTTTAAGATTGAATAGAAATTTTAAAAATAAAGAATCAGAAATGGCTTTTTATTTAGATGGGAGTCTTCTGCGTCGGTTTCTAGCTTTATGATTTAAATCTCTTATTTTAGTAAAAAGCCGAATACAAGAAATTAAAAAAACAAGCCATAATTAATAAAATAAAAAAGGAAAAAGTGAGGAAAAGCGGCGAGAAGAAATGGCAATTAATTGTAAATAAAAATAAAAATCAAGAAAAGTGCATTTATTATGAAGAGCGCATGTTGCCTTTGAATTCATAAATCAATTTTTATATCTAAATCCATAACACATCAAAATTAGTTTTAAAATTAATTTTTATATTAAAAATTACTGGATTTAATTTAAAAAAATGTAATTAAAATGTTGCGAATTTAAGCTTTTTGATAAGCTCTAGTGCGGGAGAAAGCATTTTAACAAAGTAAATACTCTAAAAATTTTATCCGTCCAGAAAGAATAAGATAAAACATAAAATTAAATAAATATAACCGAAAAATATCCATAATTTTAGATAGTATATTCTGCGAGTTTTTTTGTTTCGTTGCCAAACTGCATTATAAATCTAGAAAAGAAACAAAAACTCATATCCCTAGGATAGAAAATTGATGGTAAAATGTATCTTTAAAAGACGATTAAAGTTTTAACTCGAATATAATAATTCTTTATTTCTGCTTTTAATCCAGGTTATCACTCTGATTATAGATTATCTCTGAAATATTTAGACAATTAAAAAGTACTCTTGGTTTTTTTGATCATATTTTTAATACAAATTCAAATTCTATACAGTAACTTACTCAAATGAAGGACGCGCTGACAATGTACCGACTGAACTATTTTCAGAATCAACAGGTGGATTATGCACTTCCTAATAATTTAAAATTAATAATTGTTGAATTTTCTTTCTACCTACTCCTAGATTTTTGATTAAAGATCAAGTTTATCGGATATTAAATAAGCTAGCTAATGGAAGCCTAACCTGATAACTAATTTGTGTTTTAGGTGTATGTAATTACCTCATTTGGACCTTGCATGGCAGGAAAGGAGCCATGTGTGCTCAGATAAACATG
This sequence comes from Meloidogyne exigua, assembly GCA_018905775.1. Taxonomy (NCBI): domain Eukaryota; kingdom Metazoa; phylum Nematoda; class Chromadorea; order Rhabditida; family Meloidogynidae; genus Meloidogyne; species Meloidogyne exigua. The sequence continues at coordinate 45,343 of JAGUQR010000195.1, read as the reverse complement.
TCGCTCATTCATCAATGACTGATTCTCTTCATAGGTTCTATTGGCAACTAATCCCTAAGATAAATCTTTATTGACATATGGTCTGCAATAGAGACCGGCAAATATGCAGCTCTGGGAGTATTTTCAAAAATTATGTCAGGAACTGATGGGATAAAACCTCAACAAATTCGAAAAACCAAAATATCGGGAGGCTTAAAATTGTCGGGATCTATTCCCGCGCGGTATCTAGTTTGCATACCTCATTTTGAGAAATTAATTGACGACGAACAACTCGCGGTATCTAAATAAATATTTTAATCATAGAAATCGTGTGAAAGACTAGCACTAATGTAAGTCTTCTCAACCAACTTTATTTGAGTACAAAGAACTCACTGGTCTAAGTTCATGTACACCTTGCCTATGTGGTTCAATGCGATCGTCTTCATCTACGAAGGATAAATTCGAAAAACGTACATTTTGATCACTTGATGACGATGAGAAACTATCCTGAAATAATCTTTATCTATTAAAAATTAGTATTGTTAAAAATGGTTACCCTAGTTTGAGTAGCGATGTTGATACTATTAGGTCCCAAATGATTACCGCTATTTTGTAAAGTCCTAATATTATGTTGAGGACGAACATCTTGTCTTTGGTTTGAGCTTGCTTCCCCACGAGTTCATGAGGATCTTGCAAAAGGAAAACAACTCTTCATTCCTTCAACAAATAGGTTTGAAGCAATTATAGCAATTAATAACATATGCATAATATTGTTTGTATGAGTTGATAAAAATAACATAATTTCTTGTTTTATTTATAATTAAAAGATTTTTTAATTAAAAATGTAAAAGAATATAAAAAAAGTAAATGGAAAACATAGTGCTGTAAAAATTTTGAATAAATTAAAGACGAAAGAAAAAATGGTTGAACGATCGACGAAGCAATCGCTTTTATTAAGCAGAGTCTTGCTACAGTTGCAAAGAATCGAAGGAAATCGCTTCATTTCCGACTAATTATCCACCCACACACATTTTTGCAGAATAATTTGCGTAAAATATAAATTTTGCATATTACTTGCAATAATTTACGCCTACATAATAGTGGAAAAAATAAAAACGACTGCATCGAATGTCTAATAAAATCCCAAAAATTATAAAAAATTAAAGCTGCAAGTTACATAAAAAATAAATTATGCACAATAATTTAAAATAAACTTCTACAACTACGCCTCAAAGAACATTAATTCCAAGAATATTAGTCTTATAATAGTGCAAAATATTTATTTATCGAAATAAATAGACATAAAAAATCTTGCACTTTTTTTTTGTTGTGTTAGAGTGCAATTGAAAGAACGCACTTTGACTTGAGTTTTATCTTGTGATTGCGCAAGCACTATAGGACTTTAATGGTAAATGAAAAATACTTTTACATTACATTTTTATTTTAATATTCCTATTAATGTTTAAAAAATACATCTAAAAATTAAGTTTAAATATTTACTTATGCAAATTTTTAAACCATCAACTCAATTTTAGTTTCATCCATAGTTACATATTCTTCTCAAGTTCAAGGGATAACAATCATAATTAAACTTATTTCCATTTAAGATCTAAAGATTCTACAATGATTAAAATAATAATTTGTAGTTTTATTTCTCTATCATACTTCAACTATGTTATTTTAATGCCAATTTTCAAAGACAATCCAGATTTATTTTCTTTTCTAGGTGAAGATGAGGAAATAGAACTTGATAAACAATTCGGAGGATATAATAAAGAATTACCCGAAAATACATCATCTGTTGTAACGGTAATCTAGTAATACGTATTTAATATATGTATACTTTAAACAAATGTTTCAGGAAGAAGTTACAAAATTATCTGAAGTACCTAATAGTAATAGTATTCGCAAAGAAGCGCAATTCGTAAGTAATAAAATGAGTAATCAGTTGAAATTTAATAAACAAACTCGAAATCATGGAATTAAAAATTATCCAAGGAAGGACCACAAATTAGAATGCTGCAATAGTCAAATCAATTATTATGAATCAAGTATAGAAACTCCTACTTTTGGGTATATTTATAAGATGCCTAAGATTAAGAATAAAAAAAGAAATAAAATTGGATGTTGCAATATTATGTGATGTCTTTTCTCTGGCTTTAATTTTAGAACTAGTTGAGAAATCTGATTGATTAAATATATATTTAAATTGATCATAAAATATTTATACATTTTATTCCTTATAGAATATATGTATGTAGGATAAATATTACCGTTTAATTTAAAAATGATAAAAAAAAATTACTTCCTTTTCCCCCAAAATTTTAACAAAAAGTTTTCTCTGTTTTCGCCTGGTGTAGTAAATGAGAAGGATGAATATTTATACGGCGGAGTAGATGGAGAATTGAAACTTTTAGTTTTTGGTATTAAATGTTCTCGAAGATGAATATCTTCGTTAGCCTCATTTGAAGGAGAGATACTGAAAATTATTTTAATATTTACAAGTATTTATGTTTAACATTAAAACAGTTCCTTACAATTAGATTAAAAAATAAAAAGTATATTAATACCCCATTGAGGAGCCGATTGTCGGAAGTATATTTAATGAATAGCGACGAATTGAATCAGATCGAAACTGAATATCGTGAGCGATTTCATTTGTGTGTTTGTTTCGTGTCTCTAAAATTAAATGTTAAAAAATAATAAATTTATACATTAGCTACATACCAGGTAATAAAAAGTAAACAAAACACGTGCTTATTGCACTCACAATTATAAATGGTAAGTAGCTAGCAGAAACTCCAACCCACTTAAATTATAAAAATAAGTTAAAAATCCTAATATGTACATATTCCCATACTTGTTTAAAAGGCAAATATGACAAAGAAATAATAAATACTAAACTCCAAGCAACTGAAATTGAAATTGTAACTGCACCTGAGCGATACTAAAAAGTAAAATTGTTGCATGCTAACTAAATTTCTCTAACTTTTGTAGGAAATATTTCGCTAGAAATCATCCAAGGAATAGGACTACCTATTCCATAACCACACATGTAAGCCAATAAGGAAATAATTGAACCATAACTAGCTAATCTTGTCTAAATTTATAATAGTTAGGCATTTCCTCTTGTAATATTAAAAAATCACATATGTCTGTGCCCATGTAAATACACTCATTGCTGTAAGTGATGCTGTAACTATGCTGAGCTGGAAAAGGGACAAAGCTCTTCTTCCCTTAAGTTCAATCAAATGAATTGATGAACAGGCAAATAAAAAATACATTATGCCGATTCCAAGTGTACTGAATCTTGCAATCTGACTGAAAAAATTAATTATGTTATAAATGATTAATATGATAATAAATTGCAGAATTACGGCTCAAGTCCGGCATTTAAAAACATATTAGTTGAATATGCAAAAATAGCAGCGGCTCCAGTAAATTGTTGCGCGACCATTACCCACACACAAATTATTAATGGCATTCGTAATTCTTTGCTTGTAAATAAAAAGGATAAAGACATATTCGTATTCCTCTAAATAAGATTAGAATAAGTAAATGAAAATTTACGTTAATATGTATTAAGTTCTATTTTTAAATATTTAAATCACGTTACTAACGTCAAAATTGTTTCCATGCTCCTTAATCAATTCCTCGTACATTTGCTGTCCTTCATGGATACTCACTAATCTTCCGATATCGTTTAAAGTAGTAATTCGATCATGTTTAATCATCAAAGAAAACTAAAAAAAGTTTGATCGTCAAAGATTTAAATTTAAAAAAAAACTTTTGGACTTTCTGGACAAAAAGGTAAAATACAACAAAGCATGAAGGCTGCTATACCAGGGAATCCGAAAGCAATCGGCCATGTATCCTCTCCACCAAAGGTCTAATTTAATAAAATAGTTATTCACATTTACTTATTTTATATTCTCTAAATAAATAATTTCTAAACACATGAGATATGTTACCTCAGGCAACGCCATTAACATCGAAAACCAATCAGAAAATGCAATTGCAATCTTAAGAGCGTTAAATAATTATTAAATCTTACGCTACTAAAATATTATTAAAAACATGGAACTTTAAATGGTTAAGTTTTACCATATGGCATGTTCCGGCAGAGCCACGATACTCTGTTGGCGTTATTTCCATTAAATACATCGGAACAAGGCCAGAAGTAAGTCCCATATTCACACCTAGTATTATCCGACCAAGTATAATGAGCTGAATTTTTAATTCTTGAAATACTTAAGGATTAGAAAATTAATTAAACCTCCGGCGATGCTAAGGGCTTAGAATTGTACACCATTAATGCACCAATTACATTAATAATCCCATTAAAGATTAATCCATTTCTGCGACCTAATTTTTCTGATACTGATCTAGAATAATTTTTTGCATTATTATACTTATATTTAAGAAATCAACGGCTACTTTGTTGAAAGTGCACCAAAAATAGCACCAACGGCAATACATGAAACGATTATAGACCATATCATATTTAATTCTGCTTCAGTTTTAGATTCATTACGTGATAAATATGTTTGATTTAACCATTTTATAAGTGTACTATATTTTAAAGTGTTTTAAAAAATAGTTCAAATTTTTAGGTGTTTACTCACAGTTGAGCTGGATTAATTACATCGTAACTGAAAACATTAAATTAAATAATTTAAAAATAAGTTTATACGTGTAAAATTGGGCTGATCCGCCTATGATCGCAGTTAATACTGTTACATAATAAGTAAATGTAAAAACCATTTAAACTCTTTTTTATTTATAGTTTATGAAAAAACAGAAAAATTTATTTTATTCTAATTTATGAACTATCACTATTATGCGTTATAATATTTATCAGTCATAAATGGCGTGCTAAAAAATATGTATATTTATGAAGAAACTTTATTTGCTGATATTTAAATTTTGTAAGTTTTAGGGCAACTGTCAATAAAAATTTTTTGAAAAATGACGTGAGAAGTTGATCGAAATTAAGCATTAAAGCTTAAAACTTGACATAAATATACATACACCTAATACATAGGTATTTATTATTTATAAAATTTATTTTATAAAATGAATATTTAGTGATATATGTTTACTTTTGTTTCTTATCAGTTATAAGAAACCTATAAAATCTAAATTTACTTTAATTAGCTTTTCAATAAAAAATTTTTTATAGTTATAAATGTTTAAAAGTTGTTTCATTTGAGCTTTTATTAGTTTTATATTTATTTCAAAAATATCTGAAAGTTGAAATAAAAATCGAATAAAGTATGACTTTTGATGAGTAGAATTTATCAATACAAAACTGAAAAGTTAAAGGATGTCAAGTGGGAAATTTATTTTAAATTTTAGCCGTATAATTCAAGAAATTTCGTAGAGTATCAGACGTGAAGAGAGCCATTTTCTTGTGTTCTATTAAAAAATTAGTTAAAGTATTTTAAATAATCTAATCATCATCCACAAATCCCTACTGAGATTCAAGAAAAAATCTAAGGTTTTAATTATATGTACATATTAGTTGTTGTAAAGCATAAAGTACTCAATATCTTGTTAATACCTTAACAATGGAGTTGTTTCATCACAGGATCTCGTGATATGTCCAATATCTTTTATCGGCTGTATGCGCAATGGTGATTGACCGCTAGTTAATGAACGTGCACGTTGGCGGATTTCTCGCACAATATCTAAAGCTTGCTTGCCACGTGTTTCTGATAATAATATTTACTTTTATTCAAAAGTTCACCTTTATATTTTAAATAATTGAGAATATAGTACATTAAAATTATTTTTAAAAAATTATAAAATATCAAACCTGGCAAAACCCAGTAAACAAAAACAGCTCCACATGCACTGACAATAATAAAGGGCACGTAGCTTAATGAAGTACCTACAAGCTAAAAAACTAGAGGTTAAAAAGGTAAATTAAAGAGACCTGTTGGAAAGGAAGATATAACGTTGAAACTATAAATGATAATGACCACGCGACAGTAACGGCAACTAAAATTTTTAGACTCGTATTAGATTGAAGGTCAGATTGATCTACCAGTAATCGCAGATGCCCTATATTTAGTAGGAAAAAGTTCCCCTGTAATTAACCAAGGTATTGCGCATCCAATACCATAAACACACATATAAATAATTAAAGCACCGACTGTAGCATAACCGGCCCAATTATGCTAAAAATATTTAAATACGAAAATAAAATTTCATTTAAGAATGTTAAGAATTTAGATTAACTTGCCCCTCCAAAATTTTGAAGCCACATAAAGAAGCTTAGAAGAGTAAGTGATAATGAACACATTGCTAATTGAAACTAGAAATAAAAAATATTTTGTAAAAATTTATTAACAATTAAGAGAATTCGACGTCCAGCACGTTCAATTAGAAACGGCGCGCTTAATGCAAACAAAAAATATGCTATTCCGACAGCTAAAGTGCTGAATTTTGCCATTTGACTAAATAGTATTTATTATTAAATATTTAAAATATTCTACCTTGTAATTCCTGCATTTAAAAACATATCTGTTGAATATGCAAAAACTGCAGAACAACCAGTAAATTGCTGAGTAATCATTACCATAATGGAAATAAGTAGTGGAATACGAAGCGAGTGTTCGGTAAAAATTTGTTTGTATGTTCCAGGCCCTTCCTTACAAGTTTTTAAAAATTAATAAATTTAACAAAGGTATAAGGTACTTAATAACAGAATGGTATACTTACATGTATCATAATCGCTTCACGCTCTAGTGCCTCAAACATGTACTCTGCTTCATTATCGTTAACCAGGCGTTTTAAATCTATAACAGCCTTAGAAGCATCACCACGAGTAAAGAGGGTGAACTTAAACTTTTAAAAAACAAAATAAGTTAAGTCCAACCTTTGGACTTTCTGGACAACAAGGAAGAATACAGCAAAGTAAAAATGCAGGGATGCCTGGAAAAGCAAATGCAAATGGCCAATTTTGAGCATTTCCTAAGATCTAAACAAATACAAAGTTACAAAATAGAAGGAGTATAAATTCTATTATTAAATAGAATTTTTCGATGAGAATATTACCTCAGGCAATCCAATAAACAATGAAAACCAATCAGAAAACGCTACAGCAACCTTAAAAATAATACAGTTGTTTTGACGAAAAATCAAGTGAATCAAACCATATGAAGTGTACCAGCTGCTCCTCTAAATTTTGTAGGAGTAATCTCCATTAAATACATTGGAACTAATCCAGTCTTTTAAAAATATTAATTATTCATTATGTATGTACATACATATTTACATACATACATCGTTTTTAAATGTATGACTTTTTTATTTATATATTAAAAATTTAATGATTGTAATGAGTTTGGACAGAAACACTATGACACAAAATGTTATATGCATATCCAAAATTTAAAAATAATAACCGAAAGTCCCATTACAGCTCCAAGGATTAATCGACCAAATATTAGTAATTCTGGCGATGCCATTGCCCTTGAAAAGTATTCTAACAAAGCACCAAATACATTGATCCAACCATTGACAATAAGTGCATTGCGTCGGCCAAGACATTCAGAAAGACGCCTTAAATGAATAATTAAAATTTATGTTTTTCAATACGTAAAATGAATATTTTTCATTAATATTAAAATCTTTTCGCTTTTTTAATTTCCAAGATTTTATTTTGATACAAATTTTAGTCACAGTTCTCAAACATTAATTGTTAAATTTCAATTACTTTAATCACTAAAATTATCACTTTGTTTTCTCGAAAAAGCACATTCAGTTCAATTTCGATTATACATTGATAAAATTTTTAGCGTTGAAAAGTAAAAAAATTTTGATTAAAAATTACAAGGTATGCTAAATTAATTTCAACGAAACGCTAACAATAAGGTAATATAATTTAATGTGTTAGCTAATTTTCATAAAACTTTCGACATAAAATTATCATGTGAGTTTCATTTTGATTATTAGCTTTGATCTAACGAAGAACAGCTTTTATAGATGATAAAAACAGATATTACCTAACCAAAAGAGCGCCAACAATTGCGCCAATTGCTACACTGGAAACGACAAATGACCAAAAAATGTTCATGCCGGTTAAATCCAAGCCTGCTCCATTACGCCTGATGTATGTTTGATTTATCCACTCGGTTAAAAGCTCTTAAAATTTTATTTTTACATGTTGAATTGCAAGAAATCCTAGATTCAGATAGATGCATAGGAATAATTAGTTTCTAAATCAAGAACTAGCTAACCTTGTACTGGATTAATAATGCCAAAGCTGTAAAATTGTGTGCTTGCACCAAGACAAACTGTTAAAACGGAAACATAATATGTTGGATTAAACATTTAGTTACTATTTCAATGCTCTAAATAATAATTAAAAAAAATTTTTGTTTTATTTGGAAAAAATGCTTTACTAAATTAATTGAAATCTATGTATATGATGTGGCATAACCAAAAATAACATAAAAATATCATAAAAGTCAAACTAATCTTAGGAAGCATCTACATAGAAGGTTGGAGAGCGAAAATTTTTTTAGGAATATTCTTTAACTGAAGAATAACATTTCATTAAAATGATTTCTGATAAGAACACATCAGATAACTACTTACTTTTTAAATAGAAAACCAATTGAGTACATAAAACTCCCAGTTTTATCATAAATTGTTAATAAAATTAATTCAAGTCAATATTTCTAAGGATAAGAAAATTTATTTTAGAGATATGATTTAACAGATTTTATTAATTTTTAATCTTAAATCCATAGATTTTCATAACTCACAAATTTTTATTAGTGAATTGAAAATTTTTAAAATTCTGATGTTTGTCACCTCTGATTTTGAGTTTAAGTCTTTCATTATAAATCTCTTCAAGTCGATCTGCATTCTTTTCTATTGTAAACCTTCGCTCAAACGCTTCACGCACAGTTTTACGGTTAATTTGTATTGCCTTCTTTACTGCTTCAACACCTTCATTAACTGTTTTGAATATAATGCCAGAAACTCCATCTTCAATTATCTAAACGCATTTAATTAAGGACAATAAGCTTTATAAAACTTCAGGTACAGAACCCATTCTTCTGGCAATAATAGGTGTCCCACAAGCCATTGCCTCAATCATCACCATACCAAATGGTTCAGCCCAGTTTATTGGATTAAGAAAAGCTAAGGCGTTGCCGAGAAATTCACTATTTTCATAGGTAACAGAAATTTAATAACTTTTAAGGCTTATAAAAAATTTTAACTTTTTCTGAGTCTCATTGACCTCACCGACGAATTCAACAATGTCATTATGTTTTTCAATTAATTTGCTAATTTTATTCCAATAGTCATGGTAATTGTCGAGGATTTTTGCCCCAATTTTTAGATGATAGCCTAACTTTACAGCAACTAAAAATGTAAAAACTATTTATTTTTATTGAATGAGTAAAGCTAAAACATTATAGCAAAATTTACTTTCTATGGCAATATCTGGTCGTTTTTCAGGAACCATCCGGGCAAGAAACGCTAAATATGGTCTTTTGCTCACAGGGTTTTCAATAAACTTGTAGTGGTTTTTAGGTAATCCGTGGTATGCAGTTCCAATATAGTTAGGGTTGCCGGTTGAATGTAATTTTTGATCATCAGAAATTGTTATGAGAGGCAGACGATTGTGCTCAAAACCAATAGTTGGATACCATCTTAAAAATATAATAATTTATTTTTACTAAATTGTAAAACTTCAAAAAGTCATGCACAGTCACAACACATGTTACCTTCTTCTCTCTAATTATCTCATCGACAAACTCAAAATGTTCGTCTGTATGAAAGTGCAAAATGTCAAATTTTGCAGCATTTTTTCTTACTTGATCAAACAACCATTCATATCTTTCCATAGGAATAGGTTCCTTATTGAATGCAGGCCAAAAAAAACAAATAAATATAGTAAATTAGATTAATAAATTATATATTTAGGTTAAATATATTAAAATTTTAGCAGAGGAAAATTTAGTTAAACATAATTTAGGCTACCATTTTGCGACTAGTTTTGCTGAAGTAACAGAATCTGTTGTAGCAAATAGGGTTACCTGAAATTTAATAATTGCTGCATCCCATTCTAACAATCAAGAGATCCTTACATCATGTCCTCTCCTAACAAGTTCTTCAGTTAAGTATGAAATTGTACGTTCAATACTACCATACTTTTTTGGAGGTACACTAATTTCTGGGGGTGAAATTTGAGCAATTCGCAATAGGCGTTTTGTTACAACCTTTTTTGAAATCTTGAAGCCCTTACCATGATTATAAATGTTGAATCTTTCGTAAATAAGTAGCTTGAACATTAGAAAATAAATTAAGATAACCGATAAAATAAGTATAATTAATTTTGTATTGGTACATTTTAGAAGTAAATCGTGTTTCGCTGGCATGATTATCTTAATTAGTTAAAATAGGTTATTCTATTTAGACACTTTTTCAGTTACAGGCATCACGATCAGCTAATTTCATTTACAAAAAGGTTTTTTTTAATGAATTTTATCTATTCTTGAGAAACCATTATATTTAGATAGGAAAGAAAATGAAAACTAAAAATATAAAGCATTTATTTACACGTTTTTGTGTTTACAACAATCTGTTTTTTGATAGTTTTATGTAACAATAACAACGTGGAGTGAAACGCAATTTCCTTTATTTATTTTATGTGTACATATGATTCTTCGATAAAATTTATGGAAATATAGGAACCATTTAGATAAATATGTAGGATAAATTAACTATAAAAATTTAACTTTGCACATTATTTCTTGAATTATGAAAAACTTCCATTTTAATAATTATTTACATTAAATACAAATTAAATCTGGCCATTGTTTTTTCTGAAATAAAATTTTTTTTATTCCAAATCTTCCGTTTTTTGTGTGAATTACATATATTTTGGTCACACAAAAAACATCTAACTTAACAAAGACGTTCCGACTCTTATTTATAACTGATTAATTTGATTTTTCTTAAACAATACACAGCTGTTTTTGCCTAATCCTTGAGTAAATTTAAAATATAAACAATCAATCGATCACAAATAAGCTTTTAATCAGGTTTTTTTAAAGTACTTCACACACTTAAACCTTTATCGCCATGGGCGGCAACGTCAAGACCCTAAATAATGGTTTTTTATGTTTTCAATTGTATGGATGAAACAAATGTTCACAATTTATCCCAATAGTTTTAGTTGAGGCGAGGTCGAGAATTTATTAAAAATCATTAAGGAATGTATAGAATATCGAGACATGTTTTCAGCTTAAATACTAAAAAGTCTCGAATTTATAAGGTCTGGTCCTTAAACCTAAAGAATGACTCACGCCAATCTCCTAAAATCTAGTGGCAATTGTGATTTTCTAAGGTTAGTATTCTGTATTTATTTTTAAATTACAAACGATAATACTTAAACATTTCGTTAATTTTATTCATTCGATTTCTTTATCTTGTAGATTTTTTCTTTGATTAACATGATGAACATCCTTAAAAAATTAATCACGACAGGAAGTGGTAAAAAAGAAAATAAAACCAATAAGGAGAAGGAAGACAACATAAATGGAAAGGAAGACGATTATGAGCCTGAACATTGTGAAACAGATTTTGATCAACAGTTTGAGCATGCCAGACGTAGTATATCCACAACAATAGTGCCGACAATTACTCACTTCGAATATCGTAAACATTAATATTTTAATCTGCTAGCTATATCTTTGTAGAACTCCTTGAACTCGAAAATTTTTTTAATAGTAAAATTTTCACAGGAGGCAGTCCATCTCGAAGCAACCGCAGTACACCTCAATCTGGCAAAATAAAATCCATAAGATCTACTAAAAGTCCATCACCTTTACAACCACCCTCAACACCCTTATCTCAACGCCCTATATCCTCGCCGCTAGCTGCACCAAATTCAATACCAATGAGAAAGAACAGTAATTCAACACCACTCACACAGCGCAAGTCACAATCATCAGAAAAGCAAAATATCTCTACTGGCAAGGATTCTGCGCAGCGAAGAATGACCCTTACGCAGCAAAAGCAGGTAAGTATTTAATATATACTATATTTTTAGTACATACATATTATGTATATTTTTTTGACGAAAAAATTTCAGTTAAGATTTTTTAACAATTTTAATAATTACATAAATTTTTAGGTACTTTTCCGTTATCCATACGCGGGTTTTACGGACTTTTTTTGCGGACAACATTCACTTTTTAAAGAGAAAATATACTACATACATACCGTATTTTCTTGATTAATAACCCTGAGTAATTATTGTTTCAACCTTTCTCTGGAGGGGGTAGTTAATCGAGGGAGGGAAACTAATCAAGAAAATACGGTATATAAGAAAAAATTAATCGAATAACCAATATTTCCCAACCTGGACGTTGTTTTGTATAATTTCACTTCTTACGACACACTTTTGAGTAGGAGACCACGATCCTATAAATCTCGATGGGATCTTTTTAAGTTGTTGGTAAATCCCAAATTTTCATTATAAATAGCGAACAGAATTTTTAAATAAATAATAATATCAGACAATTTTTTCATATTTTATACACAAATTTAATCTGTTTGATTGATTTCTTGCTAATGCCAAAGAGAGGTAAATAAGAAACGAATGGTATAAATTTTGTCCGAGGAAAAAAAAGTCCGCAAAAACCGTGTAGGAATAACAGAAAGTACCAATTTTTAAATAATATATATTTTTTAAATAGGCTAAGGATTTTGTGGAATCACTTGATTGGATCCAACCAAGTACAGTTATGCAACCTCAAGTTGTGCAATCGCAAATACTGTAATTTTTTGTTTATTTTATTGTAAATATACATACCTATGTATGTATATACATATGTATGTATTAAGTTAACATCATCATTAAAATTTATTAGTTTGTTTACTTCTTCCTACTTTTGTAGTCAAAATTTTTTATCCGCAAGTTAAAAAATAAGGGAAAAGTACCATATTCATTAAACCTAAAACTACTGATTCGTCTTTAAATTTAGCAACCAACAAATTCACATTTGCCAAGCATTACCAATCGCACGGCAAAGTAAAAACGTTACAGCAATTATACCTCATCGTCAATCTGGTATTCCTGTCCCTGCTTCGGGAAGAGTTGTTAACGCAGCTAACGATAAAACACTGCTTCAATAAAAGAAAACAGTAAAAATGTAGCATAAATACAAAAGTAAGATAATTATAAATGTTAATTTAATGTATTCTCTTTAATAAATGATATATGTATGTTTACTATAAATCATCCATAAATATTCCCAATATAGTTTTTTACAAATAAATATTAATGAATCTTATTTTTATTTAAAATGATCTTGTTATAGACTTTTAAGTAATTATCTGCCATTGTAGAAACTGTAAAACGATTTTCAAATGCCTTCCTCACAACAAAACGATCTAGATCTTTTGCAAGACTTACTGCTTCTACGCCTTGTTCGATTGTGTCAAATAGAATACCAGAAATGCCATCTTCAATTACCTGAGTTTTATCAAATTAAAAAATACTACAGAGTTGGCCGCCCTTTGGGCGTCCTACCAAGCAACAAACAAACTCATAATTTATGAAAATATAACCTTAAATAATTTACAATACCACTAACTATCTTATTCATTTCAGGAATTTCAATTTGTTTAATTACTCTATTACAAATAGGGAATTTTAAAGATATTCCTAGGTCAATTTTGGCATTTTTTTAAAATTTCAAAAAATTTTAACTCAATAATCCGTCATTAAAATTCTTTAATTTTTTGTTTATGGGCAATAAATATCTCAGTCTTCAATTTTAAGAAGAAATTTCAAAAATCCAAACGGGAATTTTGAATATATGCCAAGGTCAATTTTGGCATTTTTTTTAAATTTCAAAGAATTTTAACTCATTAATCCGTAATTAAAATTCTCTAATTTTTTGTTTATGGGCAATAAATATCTCGGTCTTCAATTTTAAAAAGAAATTTCAAAATTCGAAACGGGGATTTTGGATATATGCCAAGGTCAATTTTGGCATTTTTTTTAAATTTCAAAGAATTTTAACTCAATAATCCGTCATTAAAATTCTTTAATTTTTTGTTTATGGGCAATAAATATCTCAGTCTTCAATTTTAAGAAGAAATTTCAAAAATCCAAACGGGAATTTTGAATATATGCCAAGGTCAATTTTTGCATTTTTTTAAAAGTTCAAAGAATTTTAACTCAATAATCCGTCATTAAAATTCTTTAATTTTTTGTTTATGGGCAATAAATATCTCAGTCTTCAATTTTAAGAAGAAATTTCAAAAATCCAAACGGGAATTTTGAATATATGCCAAGGTCAATTTTGGCATTTTTTTTAAATTTCAAAGAATTTTAACTCAATAATCCGTCATTAAAATTCTCTAATTTTTTGTTTATGGGCAATAAATATCTCAGTCTTCAATTTTAAGAAGAAATTTCAAAATTCGAAACGGGGATTTTGGATATATGCCAAGATCAATTTTGGCATTTTTTTTAAATTTCAAAGAATTTTAACTCAATCCGTCATTAAAATTCTCTAATTTTTTGTTTATTGCAATAAATATCTCGGTCTTCAATTTTAAGAAGAAATTTCAAAAATCCAAACGGGGATTTGGATATATGCCAAGATCAATTTTGGCATTTTTTTTAAATTTCAAAGAATTTTAACTCAATCCGTCATTAAAATTCTCTAATTTTTTGTTTATGGGCAATAAATATCTCGGTCTTCAATTTTAAGAAGAAATTTCAAAATTCGAAACGGGGATTTTGGATATACGCCAAGGTCAATTTTTGCATTTTTTTAAAAGTTCAAAGAATTTTAACTCAATAATCCGTCATTAAAATTCTCTAATTTTTTGTTTATGGGCAATAAATATCTCGGTCTTCAATTTTAAGAAGAAATTTCAAAATTCGAAACGGGGATTTTGAATATATGCCAAGGTCAATTTTGGCATTTTTTTTAAATTTCAAAGAATTTTAACTCAATAATCCGTCATTAAAATTCTCTAATTTTTTGTTTATGTGCAATAAATATCTCAGTCTTCAATTTTAAGAAGAAATTTCAAAAATCCAAACGGGAATTTTGAATATATGCCAAGGTCAATTTTGGCATTTTTTGAAAATTTCAAAAAATTTTAACTCAATAATCCGTCATTGAAATTTTCTAATTTTTTGTTTATGGGCAATAAATATCCCAGTCTTCAATTTTAAGAAGAAATTTCAAAAATCTAAACGGGGATTTTGGATATATGCCAAGGTCAATTTTGGCATTTTTTTTAAATTTCAAAGAATTTTAACTCAATAATCCGTCATTAAAATTCTCTAATTTTTTGTTTATGGGCAATAAATATCTCGGTCTTCAATTTTAAGAAGAAATTTCAAAAATCCAAACGGGAATTTTGAATATATGCCAAGGTCAATTTTGGCATTTTTTTTAAATTTCAAAAAATTTTAACTCCAAAATCCCATTTGTAAATCGTTGACTCAGACTCACGTGTCTGACTAATTCTTCTCAATTATATAATAAGATTAGAATAATTGTCATAAATAGAATCTGTAGGCATACTCATAATAATAAATCTTTAAAAATGATCTACTTCTGGAACTGATCCGATACGACGTGCAATTACAGGTGTCCCGCATGCCATTGCCTCAATCATCACCATGCCAAATGGTTCAGCCCAATTAATTGGAAAAAGAAAAGCTAAGGCGTTGCCGAGAAATTCACTAAAATACTCTTGAAAATATAGATAACCATATTTCTTTAATATCACTTTTTCTGTTTATCGTTTATTTCGCCCACAAATTCTATAGTGTTTTTGTTCTTTTCAATCAAAGGTTTGATTGTTTCTTCCCAATATTTGTCGCCTTTATCAAATCTTGCGGCCATTTTTAGATTGTAACCCGACTTTATAGCAACTAAAATATTTCAATTCTTAAAGTGATTTTAAAATACATACTTTGAATAGCCCAATCAGGTAACTTTGAATCAGATATTCGACCAAGAAATGCTAAATAAGGCTTTTCATTATTCGGTCTTGGAATAAATTTATAGAGATCAATAGGGATTCCATGATATACGTTTGAAATGAAATTTGGTTTTCCTACTGAATGCGACTGTTGATCCCGTGAAATTGATACAAGCGGTATTTCTTTATGTTCAATACCAAGAGACTGAGACCAACTAAAATTTAAATATTAAACTGTAGTTTTAAATTATTTTAATTTATATTGTTACGTCATTAAGCTATGTGTTGTCAATAATACAGCATAACCCTCCCTATGGAATTCTTGAATTTGTTCATAAAATACTGGGATTTGGAAATGTATTACATCAAAATTCTTAATAATCATTCGAAGTTCAGAAAACAACCATTTGTATCGCTTCATAGGTACATTGTTAGCACCAAATGCTGGCCTAAATTCTTATTTTTTTAAATGAGCGAACATTCCATATTTAAAATAAGCTACATATTTGATTTAAATCTAATCAACTGACCACTTGGCTACAAGCTTAGCCTTTGTCAATGAATCATTAGTAGCAAACAATGTAACCTGTATTCAACATTATTAGTTAATAAAAGTAATTAGTTTTTTAAATATTAAAGTATCCTCCTTTTTTATTATAAAACCTTATGTCCACGTTGTACTAATTCCTCCGTAAGATACGATGTTATACGCTCCGCACCACCATAGTTTTTTGGTGGGGTACTTTCCACAAGTAATGATACCTGTGCGATTCGCAAAAGTTTTTGTGTTGTTACTTTATCTTTCAGATAAGAGCTCATTGTCAGCTCTATAGATAATAGGTCTAATTTGTAAATTTGATTCAAGATTAAATAAAGGGTGATGAAAATAAGCGAACACGAAATAAACTTTTTATTTATGAATTTGACTTGAGTATAATGAAGAAAATGTTGTTTTTGCATTATTGCTTAATTTATAATAAATGATATTCAAATATTATGTCTACATACACATGTATAATAATAAAATGTGTTGGCAATTTTTATTAATATAGGTATATAAAATAAACAAATAATAAAAAAGAAAATGTGAAAAAAATGTTCATGCTTGTTACTTTGGAATTTCTATGTATGTTTAACAATTTTTATGTAACAATACATGTAATGTATTTATTTAGATAGAAAGAATAATATTGAAATAAATAATCAAACTTATTGTTAGCTATAAATTTTTGGGTTACTTAGATTTAAATAATATCATTCAACTTCTAAATTTTCAATATTAAAATATGCGAAAAACGTAAATATAAAATCCATTAAGCTCTCATTTACATTATGTACGTTAATTCTAGGTTATGTTTAAGGCTTTCTAATAATAGTTATACGAAAATATTAAAAAGCTTTTGAATTATTTTATGTATACATACATACATACATATGTAGTAACAAATATTTAAAAAAACTTTTTTAATTTTTTAAAGTATTTATTTTCTCGAACTATGTACATTTATACTTCTAGATTAATATAGTTTCCATTCTTCAAAGTTATTCGGAAAAAATAGACTTCTACTGTCACTGCATTTTGTATGAATTCCAGAAATGGACTAATTTTTCAAAATATTTATTATCTTTAAATTAAATAACTTTTTAATTTGAATACTTATGTGAATAAAATTTATAAACCTTGCTCTTTCGGTTTTGGACTAACTTCCTTAGTTTTGTTGCAATTCCTAGACGCATCTACTTTAAAAAGACGAATTTATTTGATTTATGTGTACAATCAAATTTTGATTGGATGCATAAAGTAAATTTGAGCCAAAAGGGCTCTAAAACTAGTAAACTACTACAATGATTTTTATAATATAGGTAGAATAGACGCACCTCCTTTGCGACAATTCGAAAGCTTGTTTTCAATATTCATAGCTGTATGTCTTTTAGTTTCATCTTTTAATTTAACTGTTAATTTTAAAAATAAAATATAGTAATTTTATTTTTACATTCTAGTCGTTCTCCTCTAATTTATTCTGAAAATAATCCCCCCAACATTAAGTTAAAACAAAGTTATGCCAGAAAATAACTACGTATTTGTGTTATTTAATTTAAAATTACCAGATAATATTGCTCCAATAACAAGAAAACAAAAAAATATCATTTTAAGCATGGCTAGTTAAGAAGCAGGGACTCAAATTTTTGAATGAGTATTGGGAAAATAATACGTAAGAATATGCTTATTCATGTTATATTTATATCCATGAATGCGCGACTCTCCGATAAAACTGACGAAATTTTTCATCTCCTCGTACAATTGAAGTGAAAAGTCAGATTGACGAAATAATAAATGCACTTTTCACGTATTTTATACATTTATCATTACGAAAGGACCACCCATATTTAGAATTCATCAGATTATCGAAATATATTAAGTGTAATTTAATTCTAAAGAACGATCTAAATAATATTATTTTATTAGTAAATTTTCTTAACTTTGTAATAAAATAAAATGAGATTCAATTGACCAGAAAATTAAACATGAAAATTGTTATTAAAATTCCGGATAGGGAGGTCCTACTGATTTTTCAGACAAATTTTGAATAATTGTTGAATCAGATGCTTGCTTGTCAATTTTTGCTAAAGAAGTCAAGCAATTCATTCTTGAGGTTACTTGTGATGGTTGAAGTTTGTAATTAAGAAGTCCTTTCACACCACAATTTGATGGGGCTCGAGATCGGAGAGGAACTATTGAATTCGCTTTCATGAATGAGCATACCTTATTTTTTAAAACGACCAAGAATTTTAGACAAATTATTAAACCTGAACTGGCAATTCAGCAAGAACCTCTTTGCCCAGGAGAACTTTTAGTATAGCTTGTTCTTCTGATGTTATCCCCCATGCTGAACCGATAAATTCATGGAATGGAACAAACTTTAATATAAGAAGTGTCGATAGTCACATCACAAATTTTATAAAATTAATACCTGTACAATATCTCTAGATGCAACTTTCCCGTTGCATGTAAGAAGACGATCATCAGAATCCAGAAACTCCATCTTTTTGAAATCTTCTTTTCCAATCCCAATTACTTTAAAATAAGTTAAATAAAAATTTTAACTTATCAAATAGGAAAATACATACTAATTATTGATAGAGGTTCATGTGAAGCGTCAATTAATGCTTCAATTGTACTCTGCATATCCGTTATTATTCCATCAGTCAGCATTAATAAAACCTAAATGAATTTTTACTAAATTTAGAAGTGATTTTTAAACCTGATATTTTGTACCATCTCTCGGAAACTGTTGGCATTTATATACAAATTCACGAATTGTTGGGGCAAAATTGGTTGGTCCATAAAGGCGGGTATTATTAATAGCGAACCTGTATGCATCCAAAACACCTTGAATGCCTTCAACGAATCGCTCAAAATTGTTCAGTCTCTAAAAATTTAAGCAAAACTTTAAAAAATATTAATATTTTATTGTAATACCAACGGAAACATATGGCTAACAGAATAAGCTGGTGGAATTTTTGCTCCAAAACCGGTTGTTTCAAAAAGTTTTGAATGATTATAATGTTCACAAATTTCCAGAACAGCACATATGGCACATTCATATTGATTTAAATATTGTGAGCTCACATAGTGCAATGAACTTGATTTGGAGATCTCTCCGTTTGAGGCTGTCAAATCAACTGCAACAGCAAATTCAAGTTGTAACCTAAATAAATTATATTTTTGGTATTTGTTCAGGTTTAATAACCCTGATGCTATAAAATCTAGGAATGTAAACTCCTTTCGAATTTGAATGTCCATAAAATGGAGAAATCCCCTTACGACGGTTACTGACTCCCCTCTATTCTTTTTTGTCTTAATTAATTCAATTCTCTTCTGTTGATTAGTTGCTAACGTATTGACAGATATTAGAGCAGATCCGATTAAGTGATGGCTTAAGATATAGTGTGGATTCAATAAACTAAAATTTAAGCAAACTTTCCAGAAGCTTCACGCTGATCAAAACACTCAATAAGAAATTCTCTATAGATTGAAGTTAATACATTTTAGAATATTATTTTATTACTTGTCTTTGTCGCCATTGCAAAGTTGATTTATTCTAAGCTCAAAAGACTTCCATTCAGGGTTTTTCGTGTTCTTTGCTAATTCAGTTCTGTGGATCATTAGCCGACTTAATATCAAATAAATAAGTTATTTTATAACTTCTAGAATTATTTCGAGTTTTACCTTCCATCGCAAAGAAGACGATAAAATTCCAAGAAAGTATTCGGAGTTAAAACACATTTCCGTAGAAATGAACTACCAATATTAAGATCAACACCTCGTATGGAGAACTGCACAACATCTCGCTGTCCTTCATCCAATTCCTCGGCATATACTTGCAGAACACCACCTTGTCGGGGAACGTCTTTACAAGAGCTTAATCAAGTAATTTACATTCTACTTATTTTTGAAAAGATTATAATCTATAACTTACAAAACCTTCATCTCATAAACTCCATCTGGAGATGCCACAATGTCTGCTAATTCACATTCACATTTTCCAAGGAAATCATGTTCAGATAACTTAGAAGATTCAGAATCAATATCATATCTGTCCATTTGGGGATAATACATATTAATTTAATTATTTTATGAGTAGGATAATTATGGAATCTATGGAAATGTACTAACAAATTTTATAATAAGGCTCACATTTTAAACCGAAGAAGTTGTTTGCTTTCAAAATAGTAGTTGAGTGTAATTCGTTTGTTCCATACGGGATCTAATGTGTTTTTAATGCATTCAGTCCTGCCGATTTCTACAAACTCATTTTTAGAACTTTCACGAGAATAACGAGTCGTCATTTCTTCAACTATACAAACGGGATCTGATTTTGAAAAAAAGTCACGATCTGCCAGGGTTCTGAATAGTTGGAAATAAGTTATAAAACTATGAGTTCGAAATAGGCTTTTAGACCTTCATTAATTTTAATAAAAATTTAATTTGCTTTGAAACTTTTCGGCAAAATTTTCAATGTACCTTGCTGAAATTTGCAATTCCACGCGGCCACATGGGCCCTTATCCTTAATTGTTTGTCGATTTATGTGGACTAATTTACTCGATATTGGACCAATCTTAAATCCTAAATGTGATAAAATTTCTTTAGTTTTATCAAATTTATTGTACTAATTAACCGATTTCATCTGTAGAAATCGTGGCCGATGTAGGACTCATTGCTTCGTATGTTTGTTTCGTAGAAGTTCTACTATATCTTTTCGTTGAAGGAATCGATCTATGGGGTTGTTGATTGATGGAAGTAAAATGAGGTCTTGCGATTAATGGCATCAAGTATTCTTCAATAATAAATAAATGAATTACATGCAAGAGCTCGTAGTAATACTAGAATTAATAGCTAAAAATGGGAGTCTAGTGTAACATTCAAAAAAAATCAGAAAGGCTAAAACTTTAAGTAAATTGCGAATTATTCTTTCAAATGTATGTATATGTATGTATGTACCTAAAAATTGTTACTTTGTTAATAATGGCTACATTTTGTGTTAAGGAAGAAATATCCAAAAGGAATTGAAGATAACAGCTGGCTTTCTTAAGTGTGAATCTCCTCAAACCAAAATGTAATTATATTGATTGCAACCAATTGTCTTTATGTCAGGGATAGAAAAGTTCTCTCGGGCTTATACATATGTACATACATAGGTTATGTTGTGGTGTTATATATAGAATGGTCATGAATTATCAAGACTTATTAATTGGAGAATATTGAAAAATTTTAGCTGTAAAAATAATTTATTCTATTTGTAAAATACATAAAATAATAAAAAATTATATTTATATGTATTGTATCATATCTTTTGTAATAATACTCTGGAAACAAATACTCTTCAACCTTCATTCAAAGAGAAATGCCATTTTAGGGGTAATCTTTTCAATGGAAGGAGCACTTTTTTACTTTAATTAATTTCATGTGCCAGACGCTAAATTATTTGCATATATTTTTATGAAATACATTGAGTAAAAATGCACTAACAATATTTCTCAAAATTGCCCTTTTTATTTCTCTAAATAATATAATTATTAAGTATTGTAAGAATTATGTATTATTTTTCTTTTTTTATTTCGGTTTAAACTTTGATAAAAAAAATTTTTTTAATTGAAATCATCGATTTTTTCAGCTTTACTCATATTTCATATTTTATTGGAATGAAATAAAAATATTGCTCAATGAACAACGAGATAAATCATTCCAGCCGCGCATATAGAAAAGAAGAGTGCGACCTAAAAATATAAACGAGTGCTTTTTAGGATTTGCAAATTCCTGCCTCCGGCGATTTTTTGCTACATTGAATTATATGTATGTGTAGTAGAAATACTAAAGGAGTGTGTTTCGTATTTTTGAAAATATTTTAATAAAATTTAGAACATTGAGAGGTGCAGGTATAAATAATAAAATCTGTTGCGCTAGATTTCCGAATATTCACATATTAATTAATTTGGGTCATCTTCGCCATAAAATCTTTATTTTGCGAAGTTTACCTAGTATAATTTTTTGATTTATTTTCCTAACTTATATTTCTGTTAATTGAAGTATTGCTGAACAAAAAATTATTAACTCATTTAATTTATCAATATTTTTAAAAATTAGAAAAAAATGTTAGAATTTTTATGATTGAGTACCTCAATGTGTACTTAACTTCCTTACTTATAAATCAAAATCACTATGTTAAGCTGAACCTTAAACTATTGTTTTTTATTTTTTTATCTTAGAACTAGAATGAGAGAAATAACCAGTTACTCTCATTTATTTATACTATCTATTTTTATGACATTTAACTGTGTAATTCCTCAAGAAACTATTCAGTATTCTTCACATCAAACTGATCCTCGACAAAGAACGGTAATTATGCGTCTTGAACCGGTATATCTGAAATATTTAAAAAACATCTTTTAATGTTCATAAGTAGTTACCAGATAAGCCATCATTCTTGAATCAAGCGGAGCCTCCTCGTGCAATTCTTCAAAAGAACGTACAGTCTCATGCTTCAACAAAAAGTGAACATTCAGAATTTAAAGCAAACCCAGTTCCTCAGTCTGAAAATATAAACAGAGTTATATCACAGCAAAAGGTAAGTACAGCTTCAATATGTATATGTAAAACCCAGCCTTGAGATTAACTTACAAAAACACTGTAAATTTGGGGTATAGGTTTAATATAAGTGATTATTTAACAATATATTTCATTTATAAATTATTCTACTCATAACATGATATAATATCAATAAAAATATCTAGGAACTACCATTACAATTTACGGTGCCAACTGTTGCGGCGCAACAACCAATTATTCCACCATTAAGTGCAGTCAATCAACCGATTCTAACCCCAAGAGAAGAGGCAACGCCTCCACCAGCACCCCCGAGTATCTATTAATATTAACAAAAAATTAACATTTATGATTAGTGAATATACCAACTGATGTTCAAAACCAGCTGATCAAATTCCTTGGTCTCGACTCATTCGGTATCCCTGGACTTACTGGAACTCATCCTAAAGGGTTTGCTGGAGCAGTCGAGGTAAATAATAATAAATGCCTTATAAAATAAAATTTAGGAAATGCGTTCACAAGGAATTCCTATTCAGGGTCTTCCTCTTGAACATATTGGTGGTCAGGCAATTCATGCACCTCAAGTATGTACATACCGTATTTACTCAAACTAGTTACCCGGTGTAATTATTGGTTCAACCCTTCTCTGGAGGGGGTAGTTAATCGAGGGATGGTAACTAATCGAGTAAAACGGTATTAAACTATAATAATTTTTCAAATTAATTTTAAAGTTATTATTTATTAAAATCTAGAACGATGCATTAGTTCAAGCAAATCCTAAGTTTGGAAACGAGTTAAATACACTTCTTGAAGGATCTCATGCTCCTTTTAATCCATCAAGTGGAAATGCACCGTAAATCTTTAAACGAATTTTTAAATTTTGGATTCAAAATTTAAATGTATTACAGACTTCCTGATGCAAAACCCGGCGAGAATGGACTTATTGGCCTTCTAAGCAGCTCTGTTAGAAGATTCGTCAAGGATTGTATGGGATTATATTAATTAAGTGTTAAATATAAATGTATCGATATTTTACTTTCCAGCAACATAATACAATTAACTTAACTCTATAACTTTTAGCGGGCGTTGCTGATGCACTTTCAAACACGCTACCAAACGTTCTTGGCACCAATCAACAAATAGATGCAAAAAACATTCCATCAGAAATTAAGGGTGCAAGTCAGAGTTCTGTTCCTTCAGGCGGAGCATCTGATACTGCTGTTCCTTCACAGGGTTCAATAAGTTCAAGTAAATTCATAATTATTTTTAAAAAACTTGCAAGTGCAAAGTATATTTAAAACCCTAGGCGTTCGACGACAGCAATCGCCTGCAGAAAGAGCGTTAGCTGGATTTGCATCTGCCTTAGGCGGAGGTAGTTCAAATGGCCCTGCGCACGCCGGTATTTAATATTTTAAGTACATTGTTAAGTTTTACTTTCAATTTTTCAGGCTTACCAAGGATTCCCGGTTTGAACTATATGAGTTAAGTTCCTTATATCTATAGGAATCCCAATCCTACCTGGTGGTATACCAAGAAACTCTCAAGGACAAATTGATGTTGTTCAACTAATTGGTAGGTTCATTTGACTAAGCTGAGCTATTTAATT
Source organism: Meloidogyne exigua (assembly GCA_018905775.1). Lineage (NCBI taxonomy): Eukaryota > Metazoa > Nematoda > Chromadorea > Rhabditida > Meloidogynidae > Meloidogyne > Meloidogyne exigua. Next base: position 20,665 of record JAGUQR010000195.1, on the reverse strand, counting down.
AGTATTTAGGTAGAATATATTTTATCTTTCTTTAAATGCGTTTTCTAAAATTTGTTGTAAAATAGGATCAATCACTCGGCGAATTTCAAATGGTACCACGCTAGCTGATGTAATACCACCTGATCAACTTCAAACTCTTGCTGGTTTCTTATTTTAAAAATAATTTATTCCGTTTATTATTGAGTATTAGACATACTTATCTAAATAATTTGTATTATATTTTAGATAATGTAACTGATGCATTATTACCAGCTACACCTGAGGATTTCGATTTGAATAAGTTTATGGGAAGATGGTTTGAAGGTAATAATAAAGGAAGTATAGTTCAATGTTTTCATAAAAACTAAGGGATAAACAGCCCAAGAGCAACTGAACAACGTTGCGTGGTTCACCATTGTAAGTGTTTTGATAATTAATATGATTGCTTGACTTAAAATCTTAATTTATCTCTTTAAACATTATAATAATTACACCTAAATTAGATGGCGGCTTAACGAGAAATGAGAGAACTGCTACATTTACCGCATTAAAGATATATCGAGAAGGTAGCGAATTTGGACCAGTTAAATATTCTATCGGATATGCATTCCGTGCCGGAAACAAAGTATATGTTTCAATAAATTTTTTATTTATTTCATTAGAAGGATTAAATTATAGATTCATCAAGTCTCGAGTTATACATAATTAATAAAGTAATTCTAAACAAAAAAATAAAATTTCAGGATGCAATGCTTCAATTACACAGTTCCGAAAATTCCGATGCACAACCGTGTGGGGAAATAATTTTATATAATGATCATTCATTATATTACCGTATATTTTAACATTTAGTTTGGGTTTACAAACTTGGTCCAGAAGGAAACGATCCTTTCGGAAATAAGCAATATGAATACGCTATAGTCAGGTGAGTTTTATTTTTGCTTCAGTATATTTTTCAATAAAGCAATTGGGTGAAATATCCTGTAACTGTATTAGTTCGAGATCCAGACACCTTTAAATCTAGATACGAGGTAGAAGTGCTTCGATGGCTTGAGGACCAGGGCTTTATCAATGGTATTTCAAAATAATAATGTAAACAGTTCCAATATTTAGGATTCATTCGTGCCTTTAATTTATTACAACCTGCTTCGTAAGTTGATAAAACATTAATTTCAAAAAAATTTTTTTGGAAATGTTATAATGTTAAATTTAGATACGGAAGCTGCCAATATGCGGATAATACTTTCGAACTATTCGGACGGAAATAAAAAAAACCTCAAGCCTTTAATTTCATTAAAATAAGATAATTTATTATATTTATTATTAGCAATACAATTAAATTTATAAATACATAAGTAGAAGTAACTCAGAATATTAAAGGTAAATACATTTGTATAATATGTTCTTTGAAACACAGAATTACCCATACTCTTTAAACATTTTTCATGAGAATATGTGAGCAACAAAATACATATCCTAATCAAATTTTATTAATTGAAAATAATGACCGACAATAAATGTTCGTTGCCTATACATATCTCATTTCCAATATTTATCCCCTTAGAAAAAAGTTGAAAAAACTCACAGCAGCATGAAGAACGGATTGCAGAAAATCTAATTTGTTTTTATGCTACCGTTCCTTTGATATTTTCTAGACAAGGTATAAATAATGGTTCGGAAATTATAAAAAAAATTTTGCCAATCACTATTTTGATCTGTAAAGGATTAACAACAATATGGCTTCAACTCCTCATCTTCGCATGCTCGTTGAGTACAGCATATATCAGTAATTTTACCAAAGCCAGCGTCTGAAAATAATAAGCTGTTGACAATTTATATAAATAAAATTTTTTATCAAAAAGTTTTGTTCTTATATTATTGACCTTACCTTTCTTCCATCGGGTTTTTGTTTCCACCCTTTTAGACATAATCATTGGATTGGAATCTAGAGGTTAATTAAAATTATTACAGAATATCAATAAAATCCATTTATATTTAACATTTATTTCGTTTAATTATTTAACTTTATTGACCTTCAGTCGATCTAAGACACCCATTGCAGACTTTTTGTATATGCTTTATCAATAGGGTGCCACATCTGCGGACCTGTCGTTTCTTTGGTGTGGGGAATAATTCTTTTGTATTTTTTATGACATTTCCTTTTAATAGTTCTTCAACTACTGAATTTCGGTCGTTATAAATATCGTTAAAAAGCTTTAGAATTAGTCGTGTTTCCAATAACTTGTAAGGAGTGCTAATACCTATAAATACAGATTAACCACAATTATGATCGATTTATTCATTTAAAAAATCAACTAAATCCTTATTTCCTCTACCATTATACGAATCTATGTATTAATATTTTAACAATTGTTAATTTACCTTGTTCGAACTTGATGTTGTTTAATCGTAAGTTATTTATGCGAAAACTCGGAGTTAGTAAAGCATATTTCAATTCACTTAATTTTTTCATTAATTCCAAAGTTACTAATATAATAATTACTTTGTTCCCTTTGGCTCATTCTTCTCATTTTCAAATATAATGCCAACTTGTAATTCATATCCATTGTCATCCCAATCAGTACTTATAAAATTTTTTGACTGTAATCCAGCTAAATTATCCGTTTCTTGGTTAGCTTCACATGCAACCGAATTAAAGAAGAATATTAATAGTAATAACATTAATCTTTCTAGCAAGATTGGTGTAGTTATTAAAAGCATTTCCATGAAAAGTTATATCCGTTTTGTATGATATTATTTACAATACATAACAATCCATTGTACTAACTTCATTAAAAATTAATATAAAAAAGTTGTTAATTTTATTTCCAGTAATTTTCTTTTTTAAGAAATAAATAGGAATGATTAATTTATGATATAGTTTCAAGTACAATGATTTAAGGATATATTTGTGAAAGAGGCTGGTTAAAGAAACACATATGTAGGCTATAATTCTAAGCTAATAATAGAGAATCAATGTCAAAATTTTTACTTATAAAACTTTGATGACCCTCTATACCATCAAGTAGAGATATGTATGTATTTATATTATTATTACCACCTACTATAAAATTGCTTGCTTATTAAATATCAATTATATATGAAGTGAGTTTTAAATGTAAAAAAACAACCTAAATGGGGGTAAAAGGTGCGCGTAATGTCTTATGAAATAGAAAAGCATTTACATATGTTATGGATTTGTTTTTAAGTAAATAAACGCATTTAAAAATTTTTTTATATTTTTACTTAATAGATTAAAACTTTTAAGGTAATAAACTTGAAGCAAATTATAAATTGAGGGTTAAGTAATTAATAAAATAGTTTTAATAATTCATTTCTAATTTCATATCAGCTTTGTAAAACGAAACCTCACGCAATAATTTTTTTATCAAATTTTATGAAATTTCCTAGTAAAAGATTCGTTTATTAATTCGCTCATTGCGTGGGTTTAAATTAAAATTATTTATTCATGTATATAACAAATAAGAAATCTTTTAAAAAAGTTTAAGGCGGCTATGCAAACGTGTATATCGGCCATTGAAAATGAACTTTTTATTTAATAATAATCATAATAATTATGATTATTGCGCCAAAATGAGTAAACTTGATAGAGTTAATTTAAAAAGCTTGTTTATAAAAATGGCATGGTTTCAGCTAAACTTGAAGCAAAATGTGCAATGATTTCTTATAGACATTGCGTGCCAACTAATAAACTTACGTGCAAAATATGTTAAATACATTTATGGCCAGTTGCGATAAGAGATATAACCCAGAATTAATGATGGTTTAAATAGGCTTGGAGATAATATGATTATGCCATTAAGGGGACCATCATACACATTGAGGTAGATTATATTTATAATTGAGAACTGTTGAAGAAAAGAAAGTTTATTATCAAACAAAATTTAGACGAGCAGATGACTTTCTTAATGATCAAAATTATAAATCTGAAATCGGTACGATATAAGACTAAGGTCAGACTTTTCATATTTGCGTCCACATTACTTATAAGATATGTACATATCTCTTTACAATATCAAATAATATTAAAATTTTCAATATGATGTATATAATACAAAAAGAACTAAAAAAAGTCAAAGATCGAAGTATGTATTCTTTTCGAAACTATTTTAAGCTATTTCATTTTAGGCAGCCATTAAATTTTGCAAATTAAAATTATTGCTATATTTATTAATTGAGGTAATGTGTGAATATACGTAATTTCCGGTTATTTTGCATTGGAACAATTTAATTGTAAAATACGCATGCGTATTAAAATAATATGTATTTTTTTGTTATATTTTTATTCATTAAAAAATTAGTAAAATTAATTCAAAAGATACATATTTATGTAAGTAATTTTATTAGTTAAGTCTAATTGTCTTTTTGTGATATATGTACATATTGCAAAATAAATGTTTAAATATAATGACCCATTTTTACATACTATATGTACTTTAAATTTTTAAACATATTTAAATAACTATTATTTTTGCTTCGCTGGCTTTCAAGATTGATATATTAATTGTTTTGTCAATAATAATTTGCTTCTTTATTCTTTTAAATATGTATCATGTTAAATACTGCCAATTTTCTCTTTAATTTTTATATTCCGAATTAGCTTATACATTAATCCAGAGATCACACAGGCAAATATATAATGGTACGCTTATTCTTATTTAATTAAATAATAGATTTTAAATTGTTTTAATGTCATAAAAAATCTTACAAAACTAAAGTGTATCTCACAATCAATTTATTTCAATGAAAGTATATTATGTATATAATAGCTTTGAGAAAATACTAAATAACTAGAGTAAATTACTCAAATAAATGACATTTAATAAAATTTGGTTCGAGCATTTTCCGGAAGTGCATGCGTGCCAATTTGAACATTTTGGCTTTGCTATAATTTTTAATTATACTTATAGTATAATGCCATTAACCCATATTTCTTATGCTTTTAGAAGATATTAAATCTTTTAATCTATAAAAACGTCAGCTAGGTTAATATTATGTATGTATTTTATAATTTTTTTAAATTAAAGTCCAAATCATAAAAAAAGTATTTTTTAGAGTAAAAGTGTATATTTATTTGTTATAAACAAATAGCTAAATTTATAGTTGTGCCAGGATGGGATAAATTATTGTTTTATGGATATTAATTCGGAAAAATTTATTGTCGGCCAATGTAAATTAAAAAATACCATGCAGTCATTTTTCTGCAATTTAATTCCTGGGGAGAATATCTAGTTTTAAAATGACTGCAAAAAATAAAAATAAAGTAGGAAATGAAGTAAGTTTTTTAGAAAAATAATAAAGCAACTTATGTTCAAATTATAATTAAAAAATACAATAAATTAAGATACTATGTACATATTTCTAATTTTAGATCAGTAAAACCCAGCAAATGCAACTTAGAGCATTCTTTAACAGGCATTCAAAAAACGTATGTATTTTAATAATGAAGTTATTATAATTAGATTATTTAGGCAACACCAGTAGCTGTCCACATTTTCATGTTACTTGGCGTTACAGTATATATAATTTTTGGCGTAATTTTATTTTTTGTATTTTAATTTTCGGATCTTACATATAATAATAAGTTTCTAAGTTAGTTAATCAAATAAAATATATTTTTAAAACAAATATAAATCGCTTAAGGCCATGATTATGCAGAGAATTGAATCCAACGATCACCAAGGTTTTTATTTAATTAGGTACTATATGTATTGCATTTAAACGGTTGACAAAATGAATTTCATTTGTTCGTCATATAGGGTCTTGAGAATGGTTTAGATGTATTGGGTCTAGCACATTAAATATTTACTTAATTAAAATAATTCCATTTATGAAAGCATCAAAACAGCTAGATATTCAAAAGGTCCACAATTCAATCTATGTTAAGCCTGATAAAAAACAAACGTTCAATAAAGGTTTGTTTATTTTTAACAAAAATGCAATATATGAAGAGTTCGAAACTAAAAGAATGATGGAAAGTTCTTTAAAACATAGAAATGGATTTAAATACAAAAGGAATATTCGGCAAAATTATTGCATATCAAAAATCGTCGAGGTTAAATGATAACTTTAAGATTGATTAAGATAAAATTTAGTATCTTCATGAGCAAACATGCAACTCAACCCTGTTGATTACAGTTCTTGAGGGCTGCTATAAAAATACACTCATTGAACAAGGTAATTTTTACTTCATCTTTAATAGAGAAAGAATTTTAATTACATTAATATGAATCTAATTTCATAATTTTAAACGCAGATAAAGTTAATGCTTCTTTTGGTTGGTCTTTTAGCGATTCTGTTCTTTTCTGTTTTACAGTTATCACAACGATAGGTACTTTTCTAGCAGTATATAACATAAATTGAATTAAGGTTATGGAAATGTATCACCAAAAACATATACTGGACAATTATTTTGCATTATCTACGCCCTTTTTGGTAATATCTTAAGTTAATTTTTAAAGATATATACCTTGATTAACAAGGCATACCATTCACATTATTAGCAATCGCAGATTTAGGTAAATTTATATCTGAAATAATGGAAACATGGGAAGATAATTACTTAATAATTCGCAAGTAAGCATATGTATTTTGTAATTGTAGAATTAACGTAAAATAGTATCTTTTAATTAGTTTTTCCTGATGATTCTATTTTCTACCCCAGTTACAATAAATACTATCTAAACTGATAGAAGTATCAAAAGAGTTTTTATTTACAAATTAAAGGAGGATTACGCAAATAATTCGTCAAATTCGTGGAAGACCAAAATTCAGCATAATTCTTGTTGATAATAACAACAATCAAAATAGCAACCATATCATTATCAATACAACTCAAAACATCGACCAAAATTCCAATGTTGATTGCAAAAATAAATTTGTCGAAAATAGCTTTATTGACGAGGTAAAATTGCTGAATTGAAATATATGTATATCTTATACCTATTTTCAATTCAGAGTTCAGGTTTCGGTGGAGATGCCGAAAAAGACGACCACCCCAATTTTAAGCATTCACAAGCAATAACATTACTTTTATTCTTTTTCATTTATGTTGTCATCGGGGCATGTATTATGCCGTTTTACGAGCCTGATATGGCATTTTTCAAGGTAGTATGAAAAGACTATTATATGTAGGCACATAACTAGGCTACTAACTATATTTACTTAACTTATAACTTCTATGTATAAGGTTCTATTTTAAGGCTATTTATTTTAATTTCGTGTCCTTAACCTCTATTGGTCTTGGTGATATCATACCTCAAAGGTTTATTTTATTTATCTATGTATGTATTTACATATAAATTTAATTTTAATTTATTAGCGAATCATATATGCCGCTAACGTTGCTTTACATTGCGGTTGGGCTTGCGGTTGCTTTAAATTAATATAATTATTAATTTTCAATTTTCGTATGTAGATAACGACAATAGCTATTGAAATAGCAGCAGATTATCTTAAAAAATTGCATTATTTTGGCAGAAAGATCGAGAATGTAGGAAATGTAGTTATCTGGTTCGGGGGAAAAAAGTAAGAAGTTATAAACATAAAGCAGAATTTATTTCTTGTTAGATTAACAATGAAACAATTGGTCAGAAATCTGGGAGATCAATTTAATTTACCTGTAAATGCTGTTAAAACATTAGATTTGGATAAATTTGTTGATGATGCGATAAAGGTAGAAGAAGGAGAGATCAATACTTTAAGACCTCCACCAATCGAACCAAAGGATCTACTGGAAGAGGGCACACTAAATTTTGCGGATGATGATAATGGAGCAGAAGGAAGTTTGTATTTTTCTGATAAATTCCTTTCTTATGAAATTACTTAAACTTTTAAATTGATTATATTGTTATTAATGATTGACACAGTTCATATTATACCACTAGATTGGATTCGACAAAAAACACCCTCGCCATCTATAGACCCTGAAATATTAGAAGAGTTACAACAAGAATCGGAAAATGATCAAGAGTCTGAAATTAATGAAAAACAAGAGCAAGAAGATGAGCCTGAAATGGAAAAAAATGATAATTATATGATAGAAGATTCACATAGCTCTGAAAAAGAGATTGAGATTGAAGAGAGTGAAGGACTAGATATGTCATTAATAGATAATCAGCCATCTAAAACGGAATTATTAGCATCTAAATGTGAGGATGGTGATTTATTTACATCCGAAAATGGCGGTAGGAAAATTATACTATACTACACAACATTCTACATACTAAATCCTTCCAGAACGACGAAAGTCAAATTACAGCGAGGAAGCATGGCGACGTTACCTTGAATATCAAAAGGTATATTATACTTATAACCTAAAGAAGTATTTGAACTAAAATTTTAATTAAACACTTAAGCAAATAATTTCATTATATTTGAATTTGAAAGCAATGGCGCAAATATCGTCAAACAAAAACCGCAATGCCAGGACAAAACAACCCACCAGAATTGCAATATTCAAAAAACGTTGTAACAGATGGAGCACCTAAATCAATTAGAGCTGGTTCAAGTAAACAGAATGTTCGGGTTCCTAAACAACAAACGGCAAGTTTACAGATTCCCTAGTACATATTTGAATAAGTGAAAAGAGACTACCTATTTAATAAGGAAGTAAAAATAATATTACAATTATCATAACGAAATTTTAGATAAAATCTATGTCTTCCAAGGGACCCACAACAAAAATTGGTAAATTACAGTCAAAAATTCAGTTAATTAAAATCATTTTTTTATTAATAGTGAAAAAATAGGCAGACAAGTGTACCTACTAACAAAAAATAAGTGTTATTTGAAAATTTAACCAATAATATTTAATATTTTTTTGTAGATTTCGTATGTACATATATCCTTGTATTATTTTGTTAATAGATATTTGAATGAATAATATAGTTAGTTATTCAGTGAATCATAAAATAACCTATTAAGAAACACAAAGAAATTAGAAATGTACCAATAATGTGTAGGGACAGGAAGCAATTAATCCAATCACTTCGAAAACTAGAATATAATTATTGTAATAAAATTAAAAAAATAATTCGTCAGATTTTGAATAAAAAAGTAAAAATAACCGATTCATAATCTTTTCTCCTTGAGTGATTTCGTTTTCATGTGATGATTCAATTTCTTTTTTCATTTCAAGTTGTGCTAAATCCTCATGATCAGATGTTGAGTCGAAAATTTTTACGAACTTATTAATAAATAAGCTGACACTGAAAAATTAAATATTAACAGAATAACTGAATTTAACATTTTCGCAAAATTATTTCAAAAAAAAAAATAAGGTAATACTATATAATGAAATCCCATGGTGGATTATTGTAAATTCGCAATTTAGTAAGAGCAATTACCGACAATGATAATATTATTGAAATTACGTTCAATACTAATCCAAGCTCATGAAGTTGAACTAAAATGAAGAATAGGAATTGCTAAAAAAATTATACAACAAGTGAATTACCGATAATAGGAGTGTTAGAAGAAGAACCTAAATAATAAAAACGGTGAAAAATACTAATTAAAATATTAACCCATTTGTGGAGCAATTCTCTGGCTGAAAAGTAGAAGATTGATAAATTGAAGCATAAGTAAAAAAAATTTTGCATAAATTTGAATCTTAATAATAGTTATTAATCCCAGGACTGGAGAAAAAAAGAGCAAAAGTCCACATGCCATGGCCTGAATAGAATAAATATGTATGGTAACTTAATAAAGGAGTAGGAAAAATGGGTGAAAAAGATTGACATAATAATTTACGAATGCCGTATTACCGGTATTTCTAACTCAGTTTTTAACGTAGAAGTTGTGCGTTGCAAATTTAAACAAAATCCCATCTGAATAAGATAAATGTTTGACAATAGACTAATACACAAACTTGAGTAATGTTAAAAGGATCCTGAAATATTGAAGGGATTGTTCCCGTCAACAACCAACCATAGTCCCTAAAGTATTTTGGATCGGTAAAGACCGGTTGGCCATCAGTAACAAGCCTTATCAACGGCTACAAATAGAACAAAATAACTATAACTATAAAAATTTATAAGTAAAATTTACTCTGCTAATAAGGGGTTCCAAATAGAAGCAACATCTGAAACATATGTATATGTAATTGTATACTAAAATTTATAAATCTTAAGAACTTGTAAATATCATTAGGAAAGTGTTTAAAATCGGTGTCATCACAAAAAGTTGAAAACTTAAAACCCATAATTGCTGTTACACTTCCATTATTTTTAACATCAATCCTGCGAACCTCCATTTGCTCATTATCGTTGTGTAATGAAGTTTCAGAACCCTAAATTAAATAAAAAAAAATTTTTTAATGTAAGAACTCAACCAACTTGGCCAGTTAGGTAGGGCACCCAAATGTGACTTGCAGAAGAAATGCGAATTTGTGTAACCTTAAATTGAGGCTGATCCCACGTAAGGCGTTCATCTTGCCATTTAAGCTCAAGATATCCAATAATATCAAGGCTACGCAAAAATTCATTCTAAAAAATTAAAGGACTGGGCCTAATGTACTATAACAACGTAGCTAGCACATACCAATTGAAAGTGCTGAATTGTGATTTTATCCACAAGTAATCTTATCTAAATAAAAAATTTTTAAATAAGTTAACAAAGTTGTAGTAATTTTTAATAAAATCTTGCGTAAAATAATATTTGCCTGATTAAAATTAGGTGGCATTGAAGAAATCGGTTGAAAGGTAGAGCCAAATTGAAGACCAGATGAGACGACTTGTTGTTGAACGCGATTTGCAAGAAAATAATAAACGCAATTCTCAAACGATGCATACTGATGATGGTTTAAATTTTCTACATCTACGTTTACACATTTTATTAAATATATTTAAAAGTTAAATGATAATAAAATACTTGTAATATTTTCAAAGAAGCGTTTACATTCCATTATGTTTGCGTTATTTAAATTGTTGAAACCAAAGATCGAATTCGGCCCAAGCAAGTGTAATATCTGTGGTTGCACAACTGGTGAAATTAACAAAAAAATAAATTTAATAAATAAAGTAAGCATCGACATAGTATGTATGTAATTATTCTAGATTTTAATAATTTTAACTAGAAATACTAGTAAGTTTAAAACACAAAAGAAGCGTAGGGTAGTTTATAGAGATTGTGTTAGAATTTAGGTATTAGTGGGTTAAATGAGAACAAAAAAAATAATAGAAAAATGGCAACATGCAAAAAATGAGCTAATGTTTATTCTAACAAATCTGTGTATAATTTGTTTAGTAGTTAACAGTAAAGGCGAAAAGAAAGAAGAAACCTGCTTAATGTTAGATGCAATAATAGAAATATGAGGATACCTGTTTATTTTAGAATTTCTGATATTAATTATTTTAACTAGCTTATTAGATATTATCATTTAAAATTTGTAACTAAAATAAAAAATGGAAGATATAAATATTAAAAAAAAGTTAACAGGCTATAGCTTTTAAAAACTCTGAAGTGATTTGTATTACCTAAAAATGTCTGATTGAAAAAGAAACTTCGCTTAAAAAATTGAATAATTATTTGTAAAATAAAGATGAAATTAGATGAGTTTTTTTATCGAAATAAAAATTAATAAATACATATTCGAATGGAAATATCATTTTTCAATCTGCTCATTGTCAATTTCTTTTTGTGGAGTTAAAGAACAGTGTTGATTCGGCAACTGAACTATAGGAATTCTTAACTGCGAATGTGCATCGAGTATAGGCAAATTTAAATGCTCATCAGATTTTACTCGCATTGGATGGGACATTCCGCGCTTTTCTAACTATAATAATTAATGACTAACATATATTTAAAAATTATCAAGAAAATGCCTAGTAATAGAAATTATAGAAAATATTGAACAACAAAACGTACAATTCTCCCAAGTGAATGGAGTGTCATACAAACAGAGTACAAATCACGGCCCTCAAATAAATCGTCACCTAAAGTGTAATATTAACAGAAAAATATCAGTTATATACTTTGAAACGTTTCATGATCCGAAACTCCTTGTTTTCGAGCCCAGTCAACAAAATTATTAATGTTCTCCATGCAAGCAAATCTAATAAATTTGCAATGACTTTTATATATAATAAAGTTAATATATTTAATTTAACAGATTATATAAGATTTTGGTAAATGATATCTGTTTTTAGGTACGAATATACAAAAAAAGATTATTTAACCTTGTTGTTAAAGGTGTTTCACCAACCCAAACAAGTTTTCTTGGTCTATGTATATTTGAAATAGCATCAGGCTGGATTTCGTTCGCTAACCTTATTTGTTAGTAAATAATTTAGGAAAGGCATCTTAAAAAATCATGAAATTAACTTACTTGCAAAGAAGTTGACCGTCTTTAAGCACTGAATGAAAATTATCACGATCACCAGTTGTATCAAATTTTCCGCCAAGCAATTCTTTAATCCATAGTAAAAGAAGTTCTGCTTCTTGAGAGTTGTATTTATTTGCTTGCTACAATTAAAATATTAAGAAGCAAAATTATTCAGTAAATGATTTAATTCTTTTTCAATTTCAAGTGATAGTGTAAATAATACTGAGTTAATTAGTAAAAATACCTTAGCTAACACTGTTACGTTCAAGCCGCTAGCGGAGGATCTATATGCCATCGGGAATAAGATCTAATATAAAATAAATAAAAAAATTTAACCTAAATAAAAATCATTAAATCGAGTAAGAAGAACTTTATGTTATGCGATTATAAATAACTACAAAGCGGTGAACAGTTGTTAAATCAACTATATGTGAAGCTAATCAATAATATCGAAATAACCAGCAAAAAAGGAGAAAAAAAAAGTTAAAAATAGGTTAAGACGAGGGCGATAATCAAGATTCGAGAAATAATAAAAGTGCCAAATTTTGCAAACATTAAAAAAATTGAATTTAGGTAATGCTAGAATACAACATATATGTTGTCCGGTCAACTTTTTTATGGCTTAAGGAGAGTTTTCTGCAGGTGGCATAAAAATGAGTCGGAGCTGTAGCGGAATGACTACAAGAAAGGCAAAATAGCCGTTTACATTTAAATATTTTGTTTTTGCTTAATTTTTGGCATTCTGTTATTTTTCAAGCAAAAAAGAAAAAATAATGTAGTTAGAGAAATAGAGAAAACTTCTTAAATGTTCTTTTTTCTTTTTCAGTTCAAATCGATATTCACAACTAAACTCCTCATAAGTAAAAATATTTTAGTTTATAATTAATGTCAGAAAATGTCTTCACCTAAATTTCTCCATTGCGTATGATGCAAGAGCTTAAATTTAATCGAAGCAGGAAGGAAGCATTAGCTGACAAATTGAAGAAATTGAACCAATTGCAAGCTGAACGTTTCGCGGATAAGCATTAGTTTGGATTTGTAATTCAAAAACAGAGGAACTGGGTCAGGTTTGGTTTTTTTTATAAGTTTAAGATATACATTAATTGTTTAGAACATGAGTGAAAAATGGTGGGCGATCGCGAATAGCTGCTGCATAACACCGATGTTGGCTTTGATGCAGTAGGATACCTGCCTCCGTTTTGACACTAGTGAATTATGTTGATAATGATGCGTAGAGGGAATGAGATCGATGTAATATTTTCAGGTTTTTAAAAAAAAATATACGGATAGACTAATTATCATAACTTAATTGAAAAACAGACTTACTATCTCGACGATCTAAAGAATATATTGAAAAGTGTTACGAAGGCTGGGACGAAGTAACGCGTAGTAACATCATGACTTTGAATTGAGGTTTTATTATTAGTTAAAAAACTTTTATTTCATAACGTTTCTGTCTGAAATGTAGTTTGGACATGTGCACGAGGAAGCAAATGATCAGATTTTATTTTCATATTTAGCGAGGTTCGCCGATGTTGAGAAGTAAACATTACGTGAAAGTTTTCAGGTTTGCCAATTATGTGGGAAATTGCTTTTGCAATATGTCAAAGCAAAGTCAGACGGTGGACACGGTCAGAATATTTAATTCCAGAAAGAGTTCAACGATATACTGCAAAAACTGATTGCAAACGTACTTTGGGTCTTTAATGCGGTTCTACCTAAAAGTTATTTTTTTTTTTTTTCATTCCAAAATACTCTCAGGTTAAACAAGAACTTCATCATAACGCTTTTGAAAGAATGTCTAGAGGTGTGTGTCAAAGAGGATTGTTGCTATCTAATCGTGTTTGTAACCTCAATTGTAAGTTAAATGAAAAATAAGTTATTTGCGGCTTTAAATGGGGAGAATATAGGAACTAGAATCAATAGTTATCCCCAGATATAAATTAGTTTAAACAGTAACCAATACCTTTAGGTTACCCAAAGGTTATCTATACCCAAAGGTTATCTATACCTTTAGGTTATCTATACCCAAAGGTTATCTATACCCTCAAGGGATAAGTAAGTGAGAGGGAGGGGGGTGGGTGTGAGGGGGGAGAGTAAGTAAGAATAAAATTAGATGAAAAATAAGTTATTTGCGGCTTTAAATGGGGAGAATATAGGAACTAGAATCAATAGTTATCCCCAGATATAAATTAGTTTAAACAGTAACCAATACCTTTAGGTTACCCAAAGGTTATCTATACCCAAAGGTTATCTATACCCTTAGGTTATCTATACCCAAAGGTTATCTATACCCTCAAGGGATAAGTAAGTGAGAGGGAGGGGGTGGGTGTGAGGGGGAGAGTAAGTAAGAATAAAATTAGATGAAAAATAAGTTATTTGCGGCTTTAAATGGGGAGAATATAGGAACTAGAATCAATAGTTATCCCCAGATATAAATTAGTTTAAACAGTAACCAATACCTTTAGGTTACCCAAAGGTTATCTATACCCAAAGGTTATCTATACCCTTAGGTTATCTATACCCAAAGGTTATCTATACCCTCAAGGGATAAGTAAGTGAGAGGGAGGGGGTGGGTGTGAGGGGGAGAGTAAGTAAGAATAAAATTAGATGAAAAATAAGTTATTTGCGGCTTTAAATGGGGAGAATATAGGAACTAGAATCAATAGTTATCCCCAGATATAAATTAGTTTAAACAGTAACCAATACCTTTAGGTTACCCAAAGGTTATCTATACCCAAAGGTTATCTATACCCTTAGGTTATCTATACCCAAAGGTTATCTATACCCTCAAGGGATAAGTAAGTGAGAGGGAGGGGGTGGGTGTGAGGGGGAGAGTAAGTAAGAATAAAATTAGATGAAAAATAAGTTATTTGCGGCTTTAAATGGGGAGAATATAGGAACTAGAATCAATAGTTATCCCCAGATATAAATTAGTTTAAACAGTAACCAATACCTTTAGGTTACCCAAAGGTTATCTATACCCAAAGGTTATCTATACCCTTAGGTTATCTATACCCAAAGGTTATCTATACCCTCAAGGGATAAGTAAGTGAGAGGGAGGGGGTGGGTGTGAGGGGGAGAGTAAGTAAGAATAAAATTAGATGAAAAATAAGTTATTTGCGGCTTTAAATGGGGAGAATATAGGAACTAGAATCAATAGTTATCCCCAGATATAAATTAGTTTAAACAGTAACCAATACCTTTAGGTTACCCAAAGGTTATCTATACCCAAAGGTTATCTATACCCTTAGGTTATCTATACCCAAAGGTTATCTATACCCTCAAGGGATAAGTAAGTGAGAGGGAGGGGGTGGGTGTGAGGGGGAGAGTAAGTAAGAATAAAATTAGATGAAAAATAAGTTATTTGCGGCTTTAAATGGGGAGAATATAGGAACTAGAATCAATAGTTATCCCCAGATATAAATTAGTTTAAACAGTAACCAATACCTTTAGGTTACCCAAAGGTTATCTATACCCAAAGGTTATCTATACCCTTAGGTTATCTATACCCAAAGGTTATCTATACCCTCAAGGGATAAGTAAGTGAGAGGGAGGGGGTGGGTGTGAGGGGGAGAGTAAGTAAGAATAAAATTAGATGAAAAATAAGTTATTTGCGGCTTTAAATGGGGAGAATATAGGAACTAGAATCAATAGTTATCCCCAGATATAAATTAGTTTAAACAGTAACCAATACCTTTAGGTTACCCAAAGGTTATCTATACCCAAAGGTTATCTATACCCTTAGGTTATCTATACCCAAAGGTTATCTATACCCTCAAGGGATAAGTAAGTGAGAGGGAGGGGGTGGGTGTGAGGGGGAGAGTAAGTAAGAATAAAATTAGATGAAAAATAAGTTATTTGCGGCTTTAAATGGGGAGAATATAGGAACTAGAATCAATAGTTATCCCCAGATATAAATTAGTTTAAACAGTAACCAATACCTTTAGGTTACCCAAAGGTTATCTATACCCAAAGGTTATCTATACCCTTAGGTTATCTATACCCAAAGGTTATCTATACCCTCAAGGGATAAGTAAGTGAGAGGGAGGGGGTGGGTGTGAGGGGGAGAGTAAGTAAGAATAAAATTAGATGAAAAATAAGTTATTTGCGGCTTTAAATGGGGAGAATATAGGAACTAGAATCAATAGTTATCCCCAGATATAAATTAGTTTAAACAGTAACCAATACCTTTAGGTTACCCAAAGGTTATCTATACCCAAAGGTTATCTATACCCTTAGGTTATCTATACCCAAAGGTTATCTATACCCTCAAGGGATAAGTAAGTGAGAGGGAGGGGGTGGGTGTGAGGGGGAGAGTAAGTAAGAATAAAATTAGATGAAAAATAAGTTATTTGCGGCTTTAAATGGGGAGAATATAGGAACTAGAATCAATAGTTATCCCCAGATATAAATTAGTTTAAACAGTAACCAATACCTTTAGGTTACCCAAAGGTTATCTATACCCAAAGGTTATCTATACCCTTAGGTTATCTATACCCAAAGGTTATCTATACCCTCAAGGGATAAGTAAGTGAGAGGGAGGGGGTGGGTGTGAGGGGGAGAGTAAGTAAGAATAAAATTAGATGAAAAATAAGTTATTTGCGGCTTTAAATGGGGAGAATATAGGAACTAGAATCAATAGTTATCCCCAGATATAAATTAGTTTAAACAGTAACCAATACCTTTAGGTTACCCAAAGGTTATCTATACCCAAAGGTTATCTATACCCTTAGGTTATCTATACCCAAAGGTTATCTATACCCTCAAGGGATAAGTAAGTGAGAGGGAGGGGGTGGGTGTGAGGGGGAGAGTAAGTAAGAATAAAATTAGATGAAAAATAAGTTATTTGCGGCTTTAAATGGGGAGAATATAGGAACTAGAATCAATAGTTATCCCCAGATATAAATTAGTTTAAACAGTAACCAATACCTTTAGGTTACCCAAAGGTTATCTATACCCAAAGGTTATCTATACCCTTAGGTTATCTATACCCAAAGGTTATCTATACCCTCAAGGGATAAGTAAGTGAGAGGGAGGGGGTGGGTGTGAGGGGGAGAGTAAGTAAGAATAAAATTAGATGAAAAATAAGTTATTTGCGGCTTTAAATGGGGAGAATATAGGAACTAGAATCAATAGTTATCCCCAGATATAAATTAGTTTAAACAGTAACCAATACCTTTAGGTTACCCAAAGGTTATCTATACCCAAAGGTTATCTATACCCTTAGGTTATCTATACCCAAAGGTTATCTATACCCTCAAGGGATAAGTAAGTGAGAGGGAGGGGGTGGGTGTGAGGGGGAGAGTAAGTAAGAATAAAATTAGATGAAAAATAAGTTATTTGCGGCTTTAAATGGGGAGAATATAGGAACTAGAATCAATAGTTATCCCCAGATATAAATTAGTTTAAACAGTAACCAATACCTTTAGGTTACCCAAAGGTTATCTATACCCAAAGGTTATCTATACCCTTAGGTTATCTATACCCAAAGGTTATCTATACCCTCAAGGGATAAGTAAGTGAGAGGGAGGGGGGTGGGTGTGAGGGGGGAGAGTAAGTAAGAATAAAATTAGATGAAAAATAAGTTATTTGCGGCTTTAAATGGGGAGAATATAGGAACTAGAATCAATAGTTATCCCCAGATATAAATTAGTTTAAACAGTAACCAATACCTTTAGGTTACCCAAAGGTTATCTATACCCAAAGGTTATCTATACCCTTAGGTTATCTATACCCAAAGGTTATCTATACCCTCAAGGGATAAGTAAGTGAGAGGGAGGGGGGGTGGGTGTGAGGGGGGAGAGTAAGTAAGAATAAAATTAGATGAAAAATAAGTTATTTGCGGCTTTAAATGGGAGAATATAGGAACTAGAATCAATAGTTATCCCCAGATATAAATTAGTTTAAACAGTAACCAATACCTTTAGGTTACCCAAAGGTTATCTATACCCAAAGGTTATCTATACCCTTAGGTTATCTATACCCAAAGGTTATCTATACCCTCAAGGGATAAGTAAGTGAGAGGGAGGGGGTGGGTGTGAGGGGGAGAGTAAGTAAGAATAAAATTAGATGAAAAATAAGTTATTTGCGGCTTTAAATGGGGAGAATATAGGAACTAGAATCAATAGTTATCCCCAGATATAAATTAGTTTAAACAGTAACCAATACCTTTAGGTTACCCAAAGGTTATCTATACCCAAAGGTTATCTATACCCTTAGGTTATCTATACCCAAAGGTTATCTATACCCTCAAGGGATAAGTAAGTGAGAGGGAGGGGGTGGGTGTGAGGGGGAGAGTAAGTAAGAATAAAATTAGATGAAAAATAAGTTATTTGCGGCTTTAAATGGGGAGAATATAGGAACTAGAATCAATAGTTATCCCCAGATATAAATTAGTTTAAACAGTAACCAATACCTTTAGGTTACCCAAAGGTTATCTATACCCAAAGGTTATCTATACCCTTAGGTTATCTATACCCAAAGGTTATCTATACCCTCAAGGGATAAGTAAGTGAGAGGGAGGGGGTGGGTGTGAGGGGGAGAGTAAGTAAGAATAAAATTAGATGAAAAATAAGTTATTTGCGGCTTTAAATGGGAGAATATAGGAACTAGAATCAATAGTTATCCCCAGATATAAATTAGTTTAAACAGTAACCAATACCTTTAGGTTACCCAAAGGTTATCTATACCCAAAGGTTATCTATACCCTTAGGTTATCTATACCCAAAGGTTATCTATACCCTCAAGGGATAAGTAAGTGAGAGGGAGGGGGTGGGTGTGAGGGGGAGAGTAAGTAAGAATAAAATTAGATGAAAAATAAGTTATTTGCGGCTTTAAATGGGGAGAATATAGGAACTAGAATCAATAGTTATCCCCAGATATAAATTAGTTTAAACAGTAACCAATACCTTTAGGTTACCCAAAGGTTATCTATACCCAAAGGTTATCTATACCCTTAGGTTATCTATACCCAAAGGTTATCTATACCCTCAAGGGATAAGTAAGTGAGAGGGAGGGGGTGGGTGTGAGGGGAGAGTAAGTAAGAATAAAATTAGATGAAAAATAAGTTATTTGCGGCTTTAAATGGGGAGAATATAGGAACTAGAATCAATAGTTATCCCCAGATATAAATTAGTTTAAACAGTAACCAATACCTTTAGGTTACCCAAAGGTTATCTATACCCAAAGGTTATCTATACCCTTAGGTTATCTATACCCAAAGGTTATCTATACCCTCAAGGGATAAGTAAGTGAGAGGGAGGGGGTGGGTGTGAGGGGGAGAGTAAGTAAGAATAAAATTAGATGAAAAATAAGTTATTTGCGGCTTTAAATGGGGAGAATATAGGAACTAGAATCAATAGTTATCCCCAGATATAAATTAGTTTAAACAGTAACCAATACCTTTAGGTTACCCAAAGGTTATCTATACCCAAAGGTTATCTATACCCTTAGGTTATCTATACCCAAAGGTTATCTATACCCTCAAGGGATAAGTAAGTGAGAGGGAGGGGGTGGGTGTGAGGGGGAGAGTAAGTAAGAATAAAATTAGATGAAAAATAAGTTATTTGCGGCTTTAAATGGGGAGAATATAGGAACTAGAATCAATAGTTATCCCCAGATATAAATTAGTTTAAACAGTAACCAATACCTTTAGGTTACCCAAAGGTTATCTATACCCAAAGGTTATCTATACCCTTAGGTTATCTATACCCAAAGGTTATCTATACCCTCAAGGGATAAGTAAGTGAGAGGAGGGGGGGTGTGAGGGGGAGAGTAAGTAAGAATAAAATTAGATGAAAAATAAGTTATTTGCGGCTTTAAATGGGAGAATATAGGAGGGATAAGTAAGTGAGAGGGAGGGGGGGTGTGAGGGGGGAGAGTAAGTAAGAATAAAATTAGATGAAAAATAAGTTATTTGCGGCTTTAAATGGGGAGAATATAGGAACTAGAATCAATAGTTATCCCCAGATATAAATTAGTTTAAACAGTAACCAATACCTTTAGGTTACCCAAAGGTTATCTATACCCAAAGGTTATCTATACCCTTAGGTTATCTATACCCAAAGGTTATCTATACCCTCAAGGGATAAGTAAGTGAGAGGGAGGGGGTGGGTGTGAGGGGGAGAGTAAGTAAGAATAAAATTAGATGAAAAATAAGTTATTTGCGGCTTTAAATGGGGAGAATATAGGAACTAGAATCAATAGTTATCCCCAGATATAAATTAGTTTAAACAGTAACCAATACCTTTAGGTTACCCAAAGGTTATCTATACCCAAAGGTTATCTATACCCTTAGGTTATCTATACCCAAAGGTTATCTATACCCTCAAGGGATAA